>CM067346.1:49291633-49296633 GCA_034190875.2 Urechis unicinctus | reverse complement strand
ATATGGCGACTAATGGAAACTGCGTGAAAGGCTTTCAAAGGAAATATTAATGGTGCTCATTATTGCGACGTACATTACGATTTCTGAAGAAACCCGCGTGGCTAGTTGAAAGGAAACCAAGCCCACATGCCTCAGGGTTTTAAGTTCTTATGCAGTGGGTAGGTTGTATGCTTGAATATACTTCCGGAATTTGTCACAGCATTTAGTGTGTGATTTAAAATTCCATGTCATTGATTCAAGCTAGATTGTATCAGCATAATGCTATTGAAATTCACAATATGCGACGAGTCTTTTTCATTAAAAAATGTCATCAAATGAGCAACAGTTTAATATTGTACTCATTCGTACGATTAATCTGATAACATGAACATGCTTAAGTTGTAACTATTACTCATATTTCAGCATGTCGTGGTATACTATTTACAAAGTTAATTACATCATATCGCACAAATCCACCACATGCAATTTATGTGTCGAAATTTCATTCAATACGACTCAGCGCAAGAAACCTGAACAATTCATTCATATTGTACTTATCACCTACTTTTATTGCTTCAGTTGATAACGGTACATGCTAGGGTAAAGCTATGGTTCCTGAGATTGTAAGTCAGTCAGATTGATGGTCAGAGGCTATATGTCCCGCAGGCTTGAACATCAGTCGCATCTATTGCCTGTGTCAATACATTTTCTTATCATGGTCAGTAAGCTTAGTCAGTTGCATCCGACAAGTGTGCAATAAGGCAATAACAATAACAAAGACAAAATATAATTTCTAGATTTGCTAATACAATGTGGACCAGCATTCACTGACACCTGTTCCTAAATTATAGATCAAGATCATGAATATGGCCATCCGACTCGCCACAGCACTAATGAATATGCTGAAGCTCCATTAGACATATTTGAATTTATTTAAAGAGTGGAATAAGCTTACGATTAATAACAATTGCCCCTGCGTGTTTATTACTATTGAGTCAGCTTTCGTATAACTGTATTTAGCCAACATCACATGAATGATATGATCAGGAATAGGGCAATGAATAAATATATATTGACCTATATATGCATAAGAATTAGATTTAGACCGACGGCGGAATTACGGGAAGAGGATAAGGCGTGTCAGACAATAAAGGTCAGGCAGCTTGGCGGGTGTTCGTGCTCATTAGCGCCATTTATGGATATAAATGGTTGACTAAATATGGTCTTTTTCTGTTAAGAATGAGTTTTGCTCAATGTGAAGCTGAGATTGGTCAGTAGCAATGTGCTTTTTACCTCAAGGCAATTGCCAAGATAGGTTTAATAACGGCCCTGCTATTTGCCCGGGAAATTAAACTCCACACTGTTGTACAGTTAGCCCACAGTTGAGGCCATATCGCCCGTAGAAGTCAGCTGCTCGGCTGTATAGATCACAAGGCTTATTTGGGTAATCACGGCTATATCTGGATCCTTCTTGCGCTCTGTGTGTACGGTCATTAAGTCCCAGGCAAGCCTTGGCGGTCATTTAAGCACGCGCAGTTATGCCATTTATACATTAGCACGATATAAGCGCAGTCTCTACGTGCCTAAACATCAACCCTTTTTTGGAAGATCTGTGTCAGAATTGAAAAAATTAATACCGGCTGCCAATCCTGCAAATTAAAATTCCATATACCTTCAGCGGGTGGGGGTCATAGGAAGATCCGCCTGTGATGCTGCATGACCCCCTCCACACAGAAGAATACTATCATAATGTTTTGTGTCCGCACCCACACTGTACAGATGTATCATTAGACATTTCATCAATTTATGCCGTTATGACCGCAACTAACATGCGGCGGTTATGGGGGCGGGATGTGTAGCATCCCCACCTCCTCATCTATCGATTCCTACTGACCCACCATCAAAGCGTCGATAAATAACGTGCGTCAGCTTAGCATGATTCGCATCGAAACAGGCTTAATGTTATCACAATAGCTTCGCAAAACATCAGTCTGGTGAATCCAATAAGGAATAACCCGCGATTCGCAAAGGATATACGTTCTCTCAATATGCTCATCCACGAAAAGGGGAGATTGTGGCTTAACTCACATTAACATATGCTTGCTCATTTATAATGTTAACATCACGACATCGATGGTCAAGTTATATCTCACAATAAGTATACTGCCAATCAAATCAATAGCATTTGCGCCTACAATTATTAGTAGGACACATTTTAGACACAGCAGCCTTATCAAAGGAAGATAAATCATTTATAGCTGTACAAGCGTGCTGTCACTAAAATGTTACATAATTGATGCAAATTTGAATAATCTGCATCAACTACGGTCATATATGCTTTGCCCACGGTCACATATATAAGGGTACCATAAGCTACTACGAAAAAATAAGACCGTTTATATTAAATTACGTGATTTAATGATGTGCAAATGAAGCCCTGTGAGACAATTTGGATTTTCATATTGGAGTCGGAATCGACATGTTGGGCAACATTTATTCATTACCCATTATCACAATTTGAGGGTCCTTATAACTCCACCTCAAGGTATTCGCGTGACAATTGTATTTTGCATCAAGCCATCAAAGTTATAGAATTCAACTGGAAGCTTCTATCTTGGTTATCTAACTTATGAAGTATCTGCTTTCGCTTGGCCTCAAATATTTGATATCTTATTAATTCAGAATGACAGAGCCAGGTTATATAAGCCTGGCTATATCCCCGAACATCCTTGCCAGAGGTTGATAAGATGTGTGTCCATATAATGTGGAAGGTTTACATGAACCGTGATAACCTTTGTGATCTGTTTTAGGGAGTAGGCATACTTCTACAACAATTGTGCCTAGTTTACACAAACCTACCCATTGTTACCCATTATTCATCGTAGAGTCGCTTCAATAGTCTATATAACTGTATAGTACCAACATCGCATCGACTCATTTACATGATTCTGATCGCTCGTTTTAGTTATGATGTGACGTCGCTCACACTTTACATATCTATCAACCAACCATTTTCATAGTGGTCATCACCATTCTTAGATGCACTTAATTGTCGTGCCCAAGCAGTGTATACTTCTTCTAGTGATACAGCGTAAATCATCACCTAAAATGAGCTCGTTTTATGGTTCGTGGGATAGAGGGATGTTCGCCTGCGAAGGAGCAGAACGTATTATCAGTGGATCTCACGTGTAGAGCATGCGCCAGAGTACAAAGTACCCTCGTCAAATGTTACGTCCTCTTATCAGGCATCGAGAGAGCCTGTGAAGTGGCCTGAAAAACTTGAGCGGATCATAGTACTCAATACAAGCCGCTCATTGGAGCCACCAACCTTAGTCGCATCCAATGAAAACGCGTTTAACGTTAGAGCACTCCCACAGTGTGTCAACGCGCCTGGCGATTCCAACATGGTATATCACTACAAAACTTGCAGAATATGTAAACATTTTTAATATCGAAGCGTTAAACACAGCAATATCGTTAGCTAAGCTTGCGGTAGTTTTGATCAAATTTGATGAAATCGCAACCGGAAATGATGTCATCAACAGCCTTGAAATTGCACGATGCAACTAACCATGTCACTGACTACCTTCGCCAAAATTTCTATTGCCATGAGACGGTTAATAATTATTTTATAGGCAATTATTTGGGTAATTTTTTTTTCAATTTGGACTGATACCACGATTTTTCGAAGTTCGGAAAGCCGTTGATCTTTTACTGCAGGATATATTCTACAGAGGTTTGTAATGGAATTAAACTACAAGGAAGGGTAATTTTTTTGTTAACGATCGAACAATAACCCCAGAGTTATCAAAGATTTTAGATTTTCACATTTTTGATGACCTTAACCTTAGTATGCGACAAAGGTCAGAAAAAAGAGTATGGGCTCTGTGCAACATTGCTGCCGGCCTTTAAAAAAATTCGATTTTTCAAAACAAATTGCCACCTGAATCGCCTGTTTACAAACAAAAAAGCCAACAAACCCACAAACGGGACTAACGAAGAACAAGTATTCGCCAAGTTAACAAAGGAATATCTGCCAATGACAACATGCATGTCGTCACGGTTCCGGTGTCATCTGGTCTTCAGGACATACTTAATCAAGAAAAAGTTCATTATTACTCTCCGATACGATTAACGGTGGGCTTCAGAAGGTTCGGTGCGCCATTGTCAACATTTATATATTTTGCATAACTGAAGAATTTAAAGGAAATGTACATTGAAAGGACCAAAGCCAGCTCCAGTATTTAGGGTCATTTGGACAATGCATATGCATGTATATACATTGTACACAAACGATCCAATGATAAAGGAGAGTGTTTCGTTAACTTGAGTAATTCATTAAAACAGGTCGTTGAATGATGCAATGTGGCCCGTCTCATAAAAATGAATCTCCTTACAAGCAGAACATAAGCTATTGGAAATCTTCAAATATTTTCATTTGGTACAAAATAAATATGCAGTTTGCTGTACCAATGTTCGGCTGCCAGAGAAATAACGCGTCAAACACAATTGCCAACGTCATTACTGGAGGCATGAAAACATGTGATCATACATTCATGGCAATTGACATCTGCAAACTGCAATATAATTATACACTGATCACGTACATTGTGATATTTGTTTCAAAAAGAGCAATAAACTTCCCGGCAGAATTTACATCTGTGATTTTGATCACCAAGTGCTTCCACTGCAAACATTAATGATGAACATGACAAAACTTACTGATGATGGCAGACATTATGGTAGTAATACGAACACCATGTAATCACCAATTTTATAATCATGTGTATCACCAATTTGTTGCACTAAATGAGACCATAGTTAAATAAGCTTAGCATCGAATGTCTGATTTTCCTGGAAGGTTATGCTGTTGCATTGATCCTGAATCATCTCAGCCTAAACATTAATCATGCACGTACATCATCCAAGGTCGTCCATAAAGCATATCATACGAAATATGGAGGGCATCTTCACATTCACAAAATGGTGAACGCGTAGAGGGGTAAGGAGATAATTGTACA
>CM067346.1:49281633-49284133 GCA_034190875.2 Urechis unicinctus | reverse complement strand
GTGTATGTATATGTCACAAATGGCTTCATGGTTTGGAATGATATGGAACGACCAGCTTCAGTGACAATAATTGCTAAGTATAAGCAATGCCGTAAAGCCACTAACAAATCTGTCTTCAAACTCATTATATCCACCGAGGATAGACATTCAACTTCGGGATGATGCCATGCTAAAGTCATTAAACCCATGCAATAACCGCTCCTTAAACAATTAACTAGCACGAGAACACATGTGATAACAGTAAATCACCGTATGGTAGAGACTAACACATACTACAAAGGTGCAAAACAGATTCAAGCGGAAAAGATTATTGTAAATGAGTTGATGTTTTTCAGATATAAGTAAGGTGTTAGTGTGTCGCTGTTAAGCAGACCGCAGTATCCGTCCGTTTTATTTGGATCCTCATATATTGATTGACTACACTCGGCGTCTTTATCAATATAACCTCTAAATACCGATCTAACCTCTACATATTAAATACGGGGTCGGCAATGCTCGAGCATATAGCCCTCCCTCCTTTTACAGGCCGCTATGGATCCAACGGTGGAGATCATTTCCGGATGCATGTTTGTATATCTGTCATTGAGCAAACAAGAGGGGCACCACTTGTGCGATAGTTCTTAGTAAACTTAATTATCTTCTACGAATACTAATGATCGGTTATTACATAGTCATTGGGTAATATGGTGAATACACACGAGACCACAAGGTGTCCAAAAGGATTTACACATATCATCCATTTGTTTTGCTGACTAAACTCACAATAACCTATTCCTACACCTTGTGCTTGTGTATTGCACAAGCTCACATCACGTAAGCGATCATGGGGCGACATATCACGATCAACATACAGCCAATTAAATTGATTGTATTGAATTTAACATTTCCAACACAACATATCCGCCTGGTATAAGTACGGAATTAGTTATGATTGATAGTTTTACAATCTTTCCATAAAGTTTTATATAATTAGTCACGAAAGTCCTCCACACAGTCGCCGTTCTATGGGCGCATTTATCCATACACGTGATTCTCATTGTACATATAAGTTAGAAACAATGTAATGCTGCTTATAGCGTTGATGCTATCAACATACCATCATCATTTTCATCCTCATTATCATCATCATCAACATCATCATCATCATCATTATCATCATCATCATCATTATCATCATCATCATTATCATCATCAATCATCATCATTATCATCATCAATCATCATCATCATCTTGGCTACTCAAGAGATAGTGTGGTTTGTACATTATTTCTCATAACAAGTGAGGTCATCAGAATTCGCCTATACACCCTTGGGTGGTGCCTAAATGTTGCATATGTATTTAGTTGACACTGCGTAGTTATCATCCACACTATGGCGCTTTACAGCACGCACTTTTGCACAGGTCATTATATAATTTGCGCTATAGGAGAAGTTACCCCTGCAACTGTACAAAACGTAGCTCGCGCATCCAAAGCATGCGACAGTTTACACGCCTATACACTGGCACTAAAAGAAGTCTTGAGCAATCAACTTTTCGAGGCGCAGTGTAACACATAAGTGCTGATGTAACGTTAAATCCATTACTTATCTTGCTTCAGACGGTAGTAGGTAAGATTATGAATTAACTTCATGTGCTGATTATCCAACCAGGTGCACTCATCCACGGTTTATGCTTGTTTGGTTGCCTTAAAAATTGAATAAATAGATGGAAAACCTTTGTTATAAGGCGTCTAAATACCCCACGAATCTCGATAACAGTTCCCAGCTGCCGTTTAATCCGACATTACGCGGATGGCATAAACAAAAGTATGAAAACTATGAACAGCTACAAACGTGATCTCATGCAGGGCAAAAAATCATGCATTTAATTTTTAGCGGAGTACAGATTAAACAAGATGCACTGGACGTCACAAGAATAGGCTTCATGGTCATACTCTGGTTAATGTGTATTAAACGCTACGCCGCCATTGAAATTCTTTCAACGAATGCACCCGCTTTAGTAGGCATGCAGCTTTTGAAAAACCTTAACGGACGCAACTACAATAAGCGTAACGTATGATTTTAGTCCAATAACGGACACAGCTGCTCGCATGTTCCTCTATGAATGCCCAAGAACTATCTCAAATTGGACTTAGAGCGTTTTACGTAAACCATTGATTTGTCGTGGTCCACTACTGTATCAAGCCCTCCACCTTAGTTCGTCTTGGTCATTTCGATCAATAGGATGTTATGCATCATTCATGCAGGCTTGAGACAAATCAAAAAGATGACCAGATATTTCAAATCTACATCGCGTTGCAGCAGCCGTATGTCGGACCAGCAATTCCTTTTGTCTTATTGAGGGCAAAAGGGTCGCTTCTTATTGCTCAACGGAAAATCGGCTTTATGTGATGGCAACTCATATGCTTGCGACAACGAGTCAAGCCGCTCAGAACATATGACACTGGTAAACAGCTCAATCAATGCCAATTGCCGTCATTGCAATTCGTGTGTGTGTGGT
>CM067346.1:48984133-49279133 GCA_034190875.2 Urechis unicinctus | reverse complement strand
TTTCTGCTGGTGGTCGCATCAACAAAGCATCGTTACATGGCAACGTCATATGTAAAATTGTCATGGCATAAGCATAATCATCATTTATGAACGCTGCATTTGGGAGCTTGTCTGATTTCTCCATACCCGACAAGTTTACAAAATAGTTTATCATCTACACGGACCCTTTACCTTTTCAATGCATTTGTTAATTATCAGGGCACCAAATATCTGCTTTGACCGTTATATTACACGAAGCATGTGGCAACCAATGAGGCCCAAAGTCATTGCGAATGTTATGGGTACATAATGAAGGTCTTGCGCATTATGATCACAACATTTTATAAGAGCGATTATTGTGAGCAGTGTACAGAGAAATAATAATCGTAAAAGCATTTTTTTGTATAGCGTAATGGAACTTAGAAAAATTTAGCACAATTACCTTACGGCAATGCATTATATTTCCAGGCGCTGCATTGGGCAATAATGTTGTTTTAAATAAACCCTCATTAACGTTGCGCAAAGCAACTCATTCAATTGACGCATAGCACTCTTTTAAATAATGAACTTCTGTCATTATTATTTTTGAATCGACATGCAAGACATCACTTGATACCTCAAATAACATTATACCAACGTCAGAATGCTGTGACATGCACATATGAGCTGATTTGAATACACGAATAGAAAGGGGTCGTATGAAAAAATAGTTGGGTAGCACTTGGAAGCCTGCATTATTTGGGGATTCCGGGAGATGCATCGCGTTATATGCAGGTGTCAAACACCACCATCAAATGAAGCAACATCCACAGGAGGCTTATGTGGCAATAAAGATAAAGGCGTATTGCGCCATGATGGCCAAGCTTTACGTCTACAGAGGCATAATACCAAATACCCCAACACAAATGCGATGTTTCCACGAGCTATGAACGGTTAGTTCATTCAATTTATTGCGGCGTATTGTAATCTTTCGATAGTCTTTGACTTGTATGAGCTGCTGGCTGTCTATATGCCATTTAAATAAAGATACGATGTGAATTATACCGCCTCGACTTAATCCATTGCCTCATTGTCGGTCACATAAGACGTTTGACGCAGACTGGTTAGGAAGCCTGCTTTATTTTCTATTAAGGAAGTATCATTGTTGGATATTTGGCACGATTTCACATTTGTTCTGCTGCTGTAATTATAGAAAGGAAACGTGGAGTTGTTTGCTCACATATGCTTCGATGTACCATGTAATGATATCGATATGATCAATTTCCTGTTTGTTTTTTCTGATTTCCGTCGATTCGATAGGGTCTATTTTCTAGATGTCATGGAACATTATGCTGATGACAGCACTACCAGATTATATTGTTCCCTGCTGTATTTTTGTTACGAATCTGTTTGTCGCATCAGTTTAACAGTCTAACTTCCTATATCATTAGGAAAGCTGATGCATGATTTTTTGCAAACGGACGTGAAATTTGATCTTTGATTCGAAATTGTTCTAGGGGAAATCACTCAAATTGCCTTAGCTTCAATAGAACCAGAATGCTATTGGTTGTGAGACAACATAGAAGAGGAATGGAAATTTTGCGAAACCCATCATTGATCATTTCGTGGATGTGAAGACGCCTTCGATATTGCGCATGAAATGCTGTATGGAAGACATCGGATATGTTATATTTCATGTCGTGAGATTGCAGTTATGTATCACATGCACACAAATTAACCAGATAACAAGACTAAGGATGGTACTCAACGCCACAGAAGCACATATTACTGTATACACGCATGGTGACATACGTACGTGCATGATACATTTCCTACAACACAGCAATACTTGCAATGAGTTACTTTAGGTGTTATTCTATAATATTGTCTTTCCGCTTTTAGCACCAGCGACTGTTGACACAGCTATGACAACTGTGTTTCATGAAGTCAGTTGTTTTAAAACATTACCTTCTAGATGAATTTGTCCACTATTTGCTGCCTTGTGCAAAACTAAAATACTGCCAACGACAAATGTAAGGACTGCAAAGTATTGCTCAAACGCACATTTTGCCATAACAGATATGCTGTGAAATAATGATATGATATAAATCTTGTAGTTGCGGCTGTTGAAGACTGTTTAGTATCAGCTCTAGCCTACTCACCTACACATGTGAATGCAACACCAAAAAAATAACAAAATAGACTGGGTCAGCATCTAGGAGCGTTATATGTTATTTAAAGAATGCAATAAATCAACTCTTATGGTTGTTAACATTGTAATTGGCTTGTCAACCGTATTTTGCAATTGAATGTCGCTATATGCACGTGTTCAATGGAAGAAATGTTGACAGTAATGGCTTGAAGCAAGTTATCGCCTAATGCTTATTGCATTCAGGAAATAGTGGGGAGTGGAAGATGCAAAGCTTCAAATAAATGAATGCGATTATTTGTCAGTTCTCCAACGATCCCGACGGGAAAACAATTCAAAGTTGCTTAGAGGCCTTTCAAAAACACTTTATAGGAAATAATTTCCGATGGCATGCATGCATTCAGACAGGCAATAATATAAAAAATTAAAGTTATTTCATAGTGCCATCAGCACCCTGCATTTCACACAGAAGCTCTGCAATAATCACACATAGACATAAGCCAATTGAAATCGTTCAATGATGCCTATCTATCTTTGTTAAAATAATACACAGTTGATGCAAGCGACCGACAAGCATTAGTACAATACATGTCTACAAATCGCAAACCTCTCGTCATGAACATATTGGCAGCATTCGGAATATACGACATATCCCAATATTTCATCTTCTCCAATGTTTGTCTCTTCGAGTAACTAACAGTTTGCTCGAGAAGAGCCCCAATATGCAACGGCATTTAAACCCTGGTCTGGTTTGGGAAAAATTATGACTGACTAAGGGGCGACAAAATTTCCTTTAAATGTACAATTTGAGAGTGCCTGCTTAAAGTATGTTTGCTGACCCTCACTATTTAGTTAATATTTTTCGTCTTTTCGTTAGTCAATGGAGATCTCTTCCTTATTGGTTGTGTGCTGTGTTCATTGCGTATGGCATGCATACGTAGGAATACGATGTCACTGGGAAGAAGTAATTACTTAAACATCCCCGAGAAAGTGCTCTTATGTGGAGACTGAATGAGTGTACATTTGTCATGGCAGTGATTGTAATATTGTAGCACACCATGCTGGGAGCGAACGTTAGGCTTCACATTATCTCTGCCACCAAGTGTTGCTATCCTGTCATCGAATAGATATCATCTTATATCCATATTTCGCGGCTAGATACGGGCGGTCAACGGAACAAATGTTGACTTTGGAGTCCTCGCCTTATAACATAGGCATTCAATTAAAAGCCTGAAGCGGAGTAATGGAAGCATTTAATAGATGAATGCAATAATAGATTAGCAATATGAGACTTTTATCATGCTCAGCGGAAAATTATGTGTGGAGATCGCGATGCTTTGATTGCATTCAGTTGAAATATACATCAATTAAGCCATAAGAGTTGTCAAACAATTAGAGTCGGTAGGATTGTTTTCATTTAGTGCATCGGTTGTGGCACAGAAAGCGATTCACTTTCCTGTGGGATTGTCCTAAATAGTAATAATTCTCGCTAACGCAACCCAGCATTACGGTTCTGCGTCAAAATATTCCCAGGTTAATCGCAGTCCGCAAGTGATTACACAAGCAGATTTAAATAGTTCTATATCACCGCATTATCTGACGTCATTGATTACGTGCAGGTTATACATTTTACCTGATACTATGCTGTATTTGTTTGCAGAATGCCTGTAGAAAGTATGCATCATGCGAGACACGACTTATATCTCTACACAAGAAGATGAAGTCTCTCATGTAACCCATGCATGTCCTCTTTATTCTCTTGGTAATCAAATTACCTATTGACAAAGAGGTCGTGTTGTGACCGCATATTGTCATTTCGATATAATAGTGCGTTTCTTATGTTGTTCCATACAAAGTACCAGATTAACCTCAAGCTGCAGTGCCCACCGCTCTGTGATTTGTTTAACTTATACAACTAATGCATCTTCCTTCCCATGATATACAGTGGTGTAGATCAATATAGTCTGATTTTTGCTATGACGTAGAATGTTAGATTAGCTCTCAATATTTCTTCACAACTGGTTGCTCTCATTGAATTGTGTTTTTCGTTAAAGATTAACTGTTCGTCTTGGATCAGCTGAACATTCGATGCTCAATGAGCATTTAAAATGAACTGCATATTTGGTATTACTTGACTATTCGGGATTACAAACATATTAGATATTCTCTGCACGTTTGAGGTTTACTGTGCCGTGCTTGTTGTCGCTTCTGCTGCTAGTCAATTAATTAATATGTCAACACAAAAGTAGGCTCCAGATACCTATTAGAGTCGAATACCCTAGAAGATCGAAAGATAGACGTACGTGTATGAATAAAGAAGGGGAGATGTTTCCTGGTGAATCGATTGTTCTTAACTGACCTACACTCTCTACACAAGGAAACGATGACTTCGACTTACGGTCGCTAATGAAGGAGCAAATCTGGATGGTCGACCATTTGGTGGATCGCATCATCCTAAGGAAGAGTTGGGCTTCAAATAAAGGCTGCGAAAAAAATACTAACATGGAAAGGCGAGAGGCTGAGATTTGAGAGACAGGGTATTGGCGCTGGTAGGAAGACACGATGTTGGCTATGGTCTCTAAAAAATTATAGAGTAGAATCATAGGATAAAGATATCAAATGATAAGGGAGGGTGTGCTGCTTTACAAAAGATAAGTAGGGATGACAAATGGAGTATGAATACGTTTTTTCATATTCATAATACTCATATGGCACAAACTGTACTGACTCAATAATTTAAACAACAATATTGCTAAAATAGATGGTAAATAGTACACGAGTAACAACGTCATCCTACATCGTGTCTTCGAAAGCTTTTCGGCAATGAACAACCAGCTCTTGGTATGTCATGTTAAATAAATTGAAACATAAATGCAGGCATGCACATATACGCAGATATGGAACAAACATAAAAACGGATGCAAACTGCATTTCCTGTGGCATAAGGTACTTACATTACGCAATCTGGGGGCATTGATGAACTCCACTTTTACGTTGAATAACAATTGCTTTTCATTGATTAAATTTATAGGAATATCACATACGTGGTAAATTGTTATGTTCCGTCGTTTGCTGTTGTGTACGAATACACCGCGCCACAGAAAACAATGATATGGATAGAATGGGATGCGTATTGTATAATAACATATTTTCTATAAATAATTCTGTTGAATAACTCTTACTTGTTGGTTTTTGATGCGGGTCAACAAAAAATTGCAGAATGGGCCAGCATCTTTTCTCAAAAAGGGACATTTAATTTTATGATGCACCAACAGCAAGGCCAGACACCATTGTAATTGCTTTGTTTTCCCTGCTGTGCATTTAAATGACGCAATGTACGCACATTCTATAGAATGAATGTGGATAGAAATGGTGTAATGCAAGCCATCGTTATATATATATATATATATATATATATATATATATATATATATATATATATATATATATATATATATATATATATATATATATATATATTTATATTAGAAATACAAGCGCAAGAGGTTATGAAGCCTCGATTTATCAATCTTGTCATTGTGTTGTTTTATATTGCCATTTTATGTTATCCCCTTTGATTGAAATGTCTCTTTCTGTGGTGGTGAAATGCTTCTTTCCAGAGTTAATATTGTATAATGGGTTTCTATGATGATTCAAGACAACTTGCTGGCTTCTAACCGCTCGACAACCTTCATTGTTATGATCATATCATTAATATTGTTCTTCGACAAGGACATTTTCGTATCGTCTGCATAAAGAATAGGACTTATTACGTTTATGATCATTGTAGAACTACAATACTGATTTGTTCGATATGCCGATTTATCGACATTATGCGACAACAATACAATACCAACCGATGAATATAGATCCCTTGTACCAACTCGTTGTTCTTATAGGCTAATATCGTTGGTTTGGCATGCAAAATCGAGCTTATGTTGTTCTATGAAACACATCGTGCTCGGTTGTGTCAACAAATCCCATAGAATTGGTTTGCAATGTGGGAGCAATTTATGAATGATATAAATAAACTCACCATGTGGCTGATACGATTGCTTTATTTTTCCTATTTTCCAATTAAATAAGACTATACGTGGGCAGTCAATGGAACAAATGTTGACAGTTATGACGTAATGCAGCTCTCGCTCCACAGCATATGCGGCATAAGAGAATCATCGAATAAACGAAACAATTATAAAAGTGCAAAGAGAAACATAGGTGACCATGAGGCCTTGATTGCACCCATAGGGAGAATATGTCAAATAGTTGATGGTAGTTGGGAAAGCCATGGTAACACTATATTGATATTCCAATTTGATAGCGTAAAGCAATTTCTCGCCCCATAGCATATGCATAAATAGAGAATCATCGAATAAATAAAACAATTATAAATAAATGCAATGATACAAATAGGTGACCATGAGGCCTTGATTGCATTCATTGGGAGAATATGTCAAATATAGATGTTTCAATTTAATATATCTGATGAAATTGATTCCTTATAGTCTCACATACAATCCTGTCTTCTGTGTTTTTGTGTCACCAGGGAAACAAATATCGATCTAATACGGATTTCCTTATGGAGGCAATATTCATTTGCATTGTTTAAATAGTTTTACCATGCGTTCAGTTGAACAAGTGGTTCCACGTATTATTGTTAGTTCGAAATTCACGACTACATTGAATAAATATGCTATATTTGATATTTATTTTTAGTACATTGGGGATGACATTTTTAGTGGATTGGGGATTTAATTACCAATACATAAATGCTTCGTTTGATCAACAATTTGCAGCTTCTAACTGCAATCTATACCAGGTTACACAGTCACGACCCACATGGACTCACATCAGGTCATTTAAAATACACACCCATTTACGAAGGGTTTCGAACACTAAACATATGGACGGCGCTTTATCCAAATCGTATTGGGAGCCTCGTTCGTGGCATTCTATCGCTGACAATTGTTGTGTAATATTGCAGTCTGTCCGGTCAAAAACGATCCGTTTGATATGCCCTTGTTTTCTCTTATTTCTCATGTCCTTAAACGTGAACTCAGTAAACTCTGCAGTCATTGCTTCTTTATAAGTAGAAAATATCTGATTGAGTTGCGGTTCAATGCTGAATAGCATGGAAGGAACAACACTGAGAGTTGCCATGGCATCTTAACTACAGAAATCCATAATACTGATGTTGTCACAAATCACTGCAGCCAATATACCTGTTTACATTAAGCATTTCAATAGATGCCAATAATGGATAGGAAGTGGCATGCATTGTCTTTAACGTGAATTAATTAATCAATGCTTGGACTGCTTCAACGTCACTTAGTTATCGATGCAATTCATCATGAGAATGCATGATATGCAGCAATCATTGGTTTGTAATGAATGAATGCCTTCTGTCAATTAACGACACTTCATAAGCCTCACATGAACCAGACAGCATGCAAAGTCGCAGTTATACTTGGGATACCTGCGACCGTGTCTCAATATGACACAGCTTTCTTTCGGTTCGACCCTCATCGTACACCGCAGCTCTTATTTGACAAGACCATTGAGGCGCTTTATATCAAGCACGTTTGCAAATGTTACAGCAGGGATTTCTCCACAAGTAGTTTGCTTGTGCAAAGTTAGCCTGCAAAGCCAGTCAGCCTCACCAGGTTGTCCCGACAGAAAGACGATCAAACCATATCCTTGGTAACACTGATTAAATTACCTGATATCAAACTGATGTATTCATGCATCGAACAGAACGCTACTCACTGAAACTATGTATCAACCTGATACCTTAGCAGACTTTTCGTTAGCCAGAACTTTTTTGATTTATAATGATATATATGATTAAACATGATAATGTATACAGCAGTTTAAGTGTTCTGTATGTCTCCATATATCATAATTGTCCTTTATCTTATGATATTTCAGATCAGGGACCTAAGCCACAAGGCTTTGCCAACTCCCATCATTAAAGTTTCGATTTATTTATATTGCATTGATAGTCCATATGCTGGAACATATATTTTCCTGGCAAATCAAACGAAATAATGACCTTTCATATCGCAGCCCTTCCGGGAAGCGTTTATCTGGTGGTCGCATCTACGTAGCACCGTTGCAAGGCATCGTCATGGTTTGTAGCGCATTAGCATAATCATCATTTATGACTTTCTATGTAGGAGCTTGTCGGAAGGCTCCACACTGAACAAGTAAACCGTTTAGTTCCACGTATATATATTCCGAATGTACACGGACCCTTTACGTTTTCTAATCACATGAGACATATTCAATACACTGAATATCCGCTTTACCGCAAGATTACACGAAGCATGTGGCAGCTGAGGAGGATCAAGAGCACAGCATGTGGGATGGGCACATTATGAAAGTCTTGCGCATTATGACTATTACATTTTTCAATCGCGAATATGCAATAATATAGTTAATACAATTAATGATAATAACATATATTTGTATCGCGCAATGATGATTTAGATACATTTCAATGCGCTTTGGTGGTCTAAGATAATATCGATAAATTATAAGTGGAGCCTGTAAAACTGTTCCTTAGCATTCTGCCAAATGATGTGTGCTTCCTTCAATGCTTTATACTTCCAGCGCTGCATTGGACAACAATGTTGTTGCAACAAAACGCATTTAAACGTTGCGCAAAGCAACCCATACATAATACGCTTAGTACGTTATAAAGTACATCTACTAATGTCACTATTATTTTTGAATCGACATGCAATTGTCACCTCGAATAATATTGTACCAACGTTAGATTGTTGTGACGGTACACATATGAGCAGATTTGAATGCACGAATAAGGGGTAGCACATAGTTGGGTAGCACTTGGAAGCATACATTATTTGGGGATGCAAGGAGATTCATCGCGTTAGATGCAGGTGTCAAGCACCACCATCAAATGAAGCAACATCCCCAGGGGCTTTTATGTGGCAATAAAGATAAAGGCGTATTGCGCCATAATGGCCAAGCTTAACGTTTACATAATGCCAAATGCCCCAGTACGAACTCGATATTTCCATGCGCTATGAACGGCTGGTTCAGTCGATTTATAGCTGCGTTTTGTATGTCCTCTTACTCCTTGACTTGTACATGTTGTGGGCCAGAATGTTCATGTCTTCTTGCAATCCATAAAGTGTTATGACGTGAGCTATATCTCAATCATTGTAGAAGCCATTACGCGTTAAGGGTTTTTCTTCTCGACGTAATCAATTTCCTGATTGCCAGCAAAATAACTCGCTTGACGCTGATTGGTTAGGAAATCTGCTTTATGTTCTAATAAAGACGAGTCGTTGTTGAATATTCGGCACGATCGCACATTTTTCTGGTGCTGTGATTATAGAAAGGAAACGTGGAGTTTTCACATTTACTTCGATGTGCCGAGTAATTATATTAATATGTTCAATCTCCTGTTTGTTTTCCCTAATTTCCGTCGATAGGGTAAATTTTCTACTGACCATGGAACGATATGCCGATGTCGGCAACACCATCTCATAATGTTCCCTACTGTGGGGTTTTTTTTCGAATCTTTTAGATGCATCGCGAGAATTTCAAAGTGTAACTCACCATATCATTTGGGTAGCTGATGCCTGACTCGCAGTTAACGGACATAGAATTTGATTCTTGATTGTGCCTTATTCTAAGAAAGCCAGGTATTCTGAAGAAACTAATCCAGGCCATAATATGCTTCTTACTTGCATTTTTCAATCTTGTTCTGTGTTGTGATGTCTCAATAAACAACGCAACGTTACTATCCGATGGATTGTGGACATATAAACGGGAAATCACACAATTGAACCATGGTGCTATTGGTTGAGTGACAACATAGCAGAAGAATGAAAAGTTTGCAAAACCCTCCTTTATTGTACAATTATCACCTCCCCTCCCCCCTTAACTTTGCTCATTTCGTGAATGTGAAGACGCCTTCGATATTACGTATGAAATGCTCTATGGAAGACATCGGATTATTTATGCTTATAATTATTGTTTTGGCTGAGATAATTTAGTATCAACGAAATAGCATGACCTTCTGGGAAAATCAGACGATTGACTCAACCGTTGTATTTGTGTTTATTCAAAGCTAAGCTCATTTAACTATTGATATTATATGTTTGTCATATATGTCCAGACACCACTGATATGCATGATTGAAGTAATTGCATGATGTTCGTGCCACTATCATGACGTTGGTCTGCAACCTGCATAAAATATTGTTATGTTGGTCTTTTGTGCTTGCAGTAGACTATTGGCGGTGAGGGTTGATTACGAACCTCGCAGATAATTGATGTAAATTCTGCGGAGCAAATACGACATGCGAATGTAACTGTTGGTGCCTCATTCATCACATTGCTTCTCAACTCACCATCTCATTAACAAGTTTTCAGATTGTGTGTTACAGTCAGGGAATTCACCATCACATGGAAATCAAAACATTGTCATAACAATTAATTCACAATGCTTATTGCAGACCCTATGACGAACCTCGAAAGTTAAATGTTACCTATATCTTGGCGACTGTAGAGTCGTGAGACTTTCGGGTAAATTAAGTCAAATATCACATTTTAATAATATGGATCAGCAATTATAATTGTAGATGTTTTTTGGTCAGACGCTTATTCTAAACCGGCTTCCTCATAATAGCACAACCCTCAACGATGACGATGACTTACGCCGCTAAGGAAGGCGCCAATCAGGATGCGTATAGTTGAGAGCGTTGCATTTTGATAGATACCAACACTTAAGTTGGCACCTAACTACTATATACACACATGAATACATACTTACGTGCATGATGCATGTTCTGCAGGAAGAAGTTACTTCAGGTGTTATTCCAAGATTTGGACTCTTCTTTTATAACATCAACGGGTTTTTTACATAATAATAACAGTTGTGCAACTCTAAAATACTACAAAAGATATGGATTGCATGGTACCGCTCTATTACCCATTGTACCGTTATAGATATGCTGTAAAATAATTATACGGAATAACTGTTGCCTTTGAAGTTGTTGACGCTTTTCAGCAACAACTGTTCAGTATCAGCTTCGGCCTTCACACCTTCAATCATAGACTTGGTAGCACCAGGAATCGTTATGGGTAATTCAATGAATGATATGAATCAATTTTAAAGCTTGTGAGCATTTTAATTGCTTTGTTTACTCTATTTTGCAATCAAATATCACTAAATGCGTGCAGGCAATGGTATACATGTTGACAGTAAAGGCGTAAAGACCAAATATGGGGCTGAACAGTCTCTTTAAGAGGTCACATTTCGACCAGCCTTTAGGTTAGTATGGCACTAAAGATAACTGTGCGATGTTTGACTTCCCAAAGGCATTATACCAAATACGCCATTCTCCTTGCGGCCGTCATACAATTAGAATTTGGCAGCTACCCCACCATATGCTCCCATTAATGAAGACGCTCGTCTGTATTTAAGGATCATTATATGCCGTCGCCATGGAACTGGATGACGTGAGGTGCTCACGAGGCGCAACCAAACATCACAGAGATCATCCATCCTATCAATAAATCGAATATAATGCCGGAAGTATTTTATCGTACGTTATTTACGTTTGCAGTTTATTCCGGCAGTACAGATTGACCATCAATATCACAGATACATTGATGTAAATTATTTTGTGAAGATGCGATGTAGGAAAGCAGTGTGCGTTATGCCTCTTCAATCTCGCCACCACATTGCTTCTGAGCCTACACCATCTCATCAACAAGTTGTCAGGTTACTAATTACAGGGGGGATGTTCACACCACAGAAAACATATTTCATAACATCATGATAACGTTAACTCCTTTTTATACCTGCGAGGAGCTCAGACAAATGTAGGAGCAGACCAGGATGTACTGTAGGGTGACAGCGCACCATCATTATGTGCAGGTGTATCATTGATTTAAAAGCTAATCAACAGTTTCACGTTTGGTATTGGCCATATTTGATACAACTCCAATTTATATGAGGCGAATGAAAATAGCTGCTCGTTTGATATTTTATTCACGGTCGCTATTTGATTGAATCGGATTTGCCCAACCCTAATTGGCATTCATTTACCGTCATTAATGAATTATTTAATGATCCCTGCTTTCGTTCTATAACTGAATTGCCCGCCATTACTTTTTTTGCTCGCAATGACAAGTTATGAACAAATTATTTTAGATTTAAATATTCAATCACAATTGAACAGCCAGCATTCCTCAAGCTCTTCGTTATTATTTTTACAGCATTCAGAACACGAGTATCTACATACAAAATTGAAAATACAATGGTCATAAATTATCTAAATATTGTGTCAGGCATTTTCAAACACTAGGGTATTGTTGACAAGGATCAAGTGGGATGTCCATACTTACTGATACTCAGAAGCTTTGAAACGATCGGTTCTTATGCACACCCTAACTGGCTTTGTGTGGCCACTTGGCATGCATGGTTGGTCATAGACGACGGGTTATTTTTGGTGGCGAATTCGACATTTATGTGTATTTTGTAGCATCTGAATTATTTGAAGCTTTCCGGTATTACGTTTTCTGCGGTGCTTGCCTCGTTGCGCTTTGTATAAGAGCTTCCAAAGGATTCAATTAACACGAGAAGAGCCATGTTGCAATATTTAATGATCTAACAAATTAAAAAATGGACCAGCTATGCATAACTAAATAATTTGTGACTGCTTGCCTAAAATGCTGTTGTTAATTCTATTTCATTGGTTTGCTGTCTTTTGGTTTTGACTAGTGATTGAGCTCGAAAGACTGTCATGTTATGTCACATTTGTTGAGTTTGACAGATGACGCCATTGCGCGCCCACCAAATGTTGGATTGCATCAACGCGCTGGATTGTTGGGTTTCAGACAGAGGGTACGAGAGGCCGACTTAAATGAAAAGGCGAAGAGCCGAGAGGTAGGAGACTGGGAAGTGGTGCTGGAAAGGCAAGATGCAGGCTGTGGCCTCTAAATAAATAACTAATTAGAATCATAAGACAAAGATATTAAATGATAAGAGCATGCTTTAAAACAGATAAGTAGGGATGACAAATTAAGTATGAATACATTTTGATCATTTTCATAATACTCACAAGTGTTTATTTCTGACTGAATAATCAAAATAATATGTAAAACAAACCTCACCCAATACACCAGCAACTACTTTCCATTCATGGAATCAGTCCATAGGAAATCAAAATACTTGATAAATGCTTGTGCTGCTGTTTGCTGATAAGTACAACTCTTCAATACCATGAACTGCAAAGATATGGATAGAATGGGATGCGTATTGTACCCTTACATTTGCTGTACAACGATTCTGTTGAATAACTCGTTCTTGGTGGTTCTTGATGCGTGTCAACTCACACTCTAAACATTAACTTTGGTCTTCACACTTACATATATCAATACAACCCCAACCTCAGCATCGAATCGCAATATGAGCTATTTAATGGATGGTAAATCAACACCAAGGCTAGAGACCATTGTAATTGCTTTGTTTTCCCTGTTTTGCAATTAAATGCCGCTATATGCGCGTAGTCAATAGAATGAATGTGGATAGTAATGGCAAGCCATTACTCTATAGAACATACGTTCAATCAAGCGTTGGAAGCGGAATAATACGAAGCATCAAACCTATGAGTATGATCATATACTATTGCTTTCAACTCGTCCTATTGAAAATGGTGTCAAAGAGGTCACGCGGACACTTTTGCATAAACCATGGTAACACTCTGCTGGTTTATTGGATAAACAATGTCTCACACAAATCAACTTCTACCAACGCTTAGCAAATCATCTGAAGTACCGATATTTCGGATATAATTCTCGGTAAAGACGGTTCACGTTGTTACATAACTCTCTCTATGCTTTCACCTGTTATCGTGGTTCAATCAATTAGTGAAAATATGAATTCGGCACATAAACGGATTTATATATTTATGCATGGATATTATAGGGGGATAACATTTTGCAACATTACCGTTACATTAACGATTGGTTTGATCTTCAATTAGCACCAGCTGCACTCGGCTCGGTAAATATCAATAAGTATCGTTGCAATTCGTATGTGCGTGTGTGTATTTGATATTCTTTAACTTACATGAAAAGTGCAGCTAAGGGGGCTCTTTATTCCAAGCAGCAGAGAAAGATGAGATCAATTGTGTTTTATCTCGGTTAAATTTTGCAAGTAACATAAATGGATGAACATAGCAATATGTAGGATATTTATCAGTTACTGGTATCGTAGGTCACTTTGTAAGAAAGGGGATGTTGGTTCGCAGGAACAAGTTTGATTATACATAGGCACAATAACTATTGATTGAATGTAGCAGCGAGGTTTTACCATATAACTGTATGTAGTGATATCACAATCAATATTACTAAATAGGCCAACGAATCATTGCTGAAGAACATGTTTGATCCCGTTGGTACTGCCAGAGATAGCCGTAGGTCATCCAAAACCATGCGTTGTATATAATGGAGTGTATCATGCTAACGATGATACTGCATAACATCTGGTTCACGTAAAGGACGAAGTGTCGTAAATTACATGACGTGTTCAGCTATTCGGCATTCTGTATCAATGAACCAGTTACTTCGAGATATTGCATCAATTAGTAAGAGAAGAAACCTTGGCATGAGTTAATCACTGCACGTAATAAACCTCTGTAAAATGAGAGTGCGAGTCACATCATACACATGCTTTGCATCTATTCCAATACTTATTATAAAAAGTGTGAGAGGTGTGCAGTAGTTCCATCCTTCATTTACATGGGTGAAATAACATAAAAACAAAGAGCGGGGTTTTCCGTTGCTTTCATCAACGAGAATATATTCTGATTGAGATAAATGAGTATCACTGAGTGACTATAAACAGCTGACGTTACTGCGCTATTGTTGCCCAACATCCATTTAGTAAGCGAATTGAAGCTACTCTAAGACGCCTGTAGTAATTGTCCTTTGCTTACTGCTTGGTATTGGAAATCACGAAGGTAAACCTAACCGAACATCTTTTACTAGAAAACGGTTACACTAAAAGACGAGCACAGAAATACTTGATGCGATTCAGACAAGTCTGAATTGTGCATTTCAGCATTTGCTAATCATATTCTCATTGCGAATGGCCTCATTACAAAATGTAGACCAGTGTAAATGTCCGGTCATGACTGATCAGATGTCACGTTCTAATGCTTTCTGCAGAATGCGACTGAGGAATGTTTATGGGTTCTGATGGCAGATCAAACCGATCATAAGGGAATGTATTAGCCACAAAACTGTTTCGGTTGAAGTGTATTTAACAACATTAACTTGCATCTTGCTACGTTGCAATGAAATATGCGTTTAGTATTATTCCCAGACTATCCATACTTAAGATGATTATTTGGAGAATACGGATGGGAGATTATTGATACCCGTGCGTCTTCGTACTGGTGATACAATGGGATCTGTTGTGTTTAAGGGATTTGCTTACGAATATGTATCTAGTTTGACGCACAGTTTCAACAGACTGCTGACGCCGGTCGAACATTAACATTGGACAGAGCTCGCACATATTGTGGACCATTTGACGGAAAAAAGTCTAGACTTTTGTTTATTTGCAGTATTATGGTTATTCCATATTTCAGAAATCTGAGTAGTCTGGTATCGTGTCGCTGTTGGCGCTTATTCGCTTTCACCTACAGAGCAGGCTGTCCATTCGCGTTGCTACGGTTCTCAGAATGAATTCATCATAGGGGAACACACGTAGACAACAGATAAAACAGACAATTTGAATGTGCCAACTTCCTGTGCAACACAGAGCAACACTGCCTATAGGCTTGTCAGGGAAAACAAGCCCAACTATCAGGTCGAAGATTAAGGAAAGATGACTTTATGTCATTACCGCTTAACGCTGTCAATGTTCTTAAAATACTCTGGCATATTGTCCCACGACTGCTGGGAAATCTGCCAAATTCTCCCGATCGACTGTAATTGGAAAAAGCATATAGGAGTTTGAGCATATCATTCACTCACCGGTGCAATGAATCGCATGTGAGGCAGCGATGTTATGTCTTAAATTACTCATCCAGTACGTGCGAACAAATATGCGATTGCATAAAATGTCCAAAAATAAATACTGACTATTAGCAGATACATATGACGACTACAACAAACGAGCAGATTGGCCAGACGGGCAACTTAGGGCAACATAAATTGCTGAGGATGAATGCATGGAATATGCTCAACAAAAAACAGACCCGCGCTGCTGCCTTTGCTGTCAATGGCATAGGCACATTAAAACTTTATCAATGCCAGGAAGGCACTAACAAATCCTCGAAACAAGATGTCTCATTGGCATCGAATCAGGAAATGACAAACCACAAAATACAGCAAAGAAATAATTAGAGCCAATCGTTCTTATTGCACAGAAATATTGCATTCATGCAACGGCTTTGATATGATAATTTTGGGAACGCAAATCATGGCCACGATGGCACAATACGCCACATTTAAATTGGGTGGGCTGGGGATGTGTGAACCGGGCAAAATGACAAATAGATCCAATGGCGCTGTGTCAGAGGCACGATATATGATTGAAACATCTATATAATGTCGTTCACAATAGTCCTGTTATTACTTTACTTGTGTCCTTAAAATATGTTGCTGAAACGGTTCGATGAACTTGATATGTATTTGCTTGATTACCGTGCGACCGGGTTCTTTAAATATTATCAAACAAAGGGCGTTTATTAAGGTCGTGGCAGATTACCTTGGCACAAAACGAAACCACATATGCCTGAATTTAATTGACTGCGCATCACGAATGACGGTTGGAACAAAGACATAGCATATGAATTCTAAGAATAGAAACACCAACGATGGAGTTTCAGAACAGTTAGCTGGTTCCCGTGACCAGGGAGCACTTACATTTCTTTGATTTCACCAAAAGTGGAACACAGAAAGTCCATGGAATACATAAAAACGCTGTAAATCTAATTTATAATACTGATTGGACTTTCATAATGATACATAAGAGCCGATCAGTCCGTTAATGGACTAAAACCGTACGTTATATTAATGATTGATGCGTCCGTTAATGGACTAAAACCATATGTGTTGCAGGTATGGGCCGCGTAAGGACCTATCCATTTAATCACCAGGATCCCATGACCACGTCAACCGACACGAGGCAAAACTCACGGCAATTAGTCGCCTCGTACGAGATACAGCAGGATATGATGGAATCGATTCTACCCCTGGGGTAACCTCACTAAATTTAAAACATAATTTCATATCGGTACCAGCACTTCAGGCTAGGTACACACATACATACAAAAATACATGCATGCATGCATACATACATACATACCCATATACATACATACATACATACATACATACATACATACATACATACATACATACATACATACATACATACATACATACATACATACATACATACATACATACATACACATACATACATACATACACATACATACATACATACATACATACATACATACATACATACATACATACATACATACATACATACATACATACACATACATACATACATACATACATACATACATACATACATACATACATACATACATACATACATACATACATACATACATACATACATACATACATACGTATACGTATACATACATACATACATACATATACATACATACACATACATACATACATACATACATACGTACATACATACATACATACATACATACATACATACATACATACATACATACATACATACATACATACATACATACATACATACATACATACATACATACATACATACATACATACATACATGCATACATGCACGCAGATAAACACATATATACACAAGGACACACACAGTCTATACACTGACAAACGTATTATTAACGCACAGCCATTGGAAAACCCATAAGCACAAATACGCACAGGCACACCCAGAAACGCCTAATACATACTGACACAGATACATTACGATAAGATCCAAGCGCGTACACAAACAAGGCCACACAAAGACGCGGGCGCGCGCGTAGACAAACTCACACACGTGAACAGATGTACGCCCGCACTAAGTTCATACATACACAACATGACTCACATACATACATGCACGCAAACATACATCACACATACATACATACATACATACATACATACATAAACTACATACATACATACATTGAAATATGATTTCAGCACTCAATCACACACATTGAACATAAGTGAACACATAATACATATTTTACATTTACATAATCATACATGTATTATATAAGGATATTGATCAGACAATGAGAATTACATCAGGAGGCCCAATAATATATGTCCTACTTAGATAAACGCTGATATCAGAAATGCCGCCAGTGATTTTTTGCCGAGCACAAATTTGATGGTTAAGCTTTGTCATCAGATACTGATTTATAAGATACATACATATATATAGATATAGAGATAGAGATATAGACAGATAGAGAGATTACATATAGAGATATATATATATGTGTATATTTAGATAATAGATATATAAGACATATATATATAGAGAGACACAGAGATATGATGCATAATATATACAGAAGATCTAATAGAAAATATCTACTACATATATATATAATATATATATAGATAGAGAGAGAGAGAGAGAGATATAAACATATAATATATGTATCTATATTTATATATATATCTATACAGATATATATATATATAACCATATATACATATAGGTATATCTAATATATATCTAATATGTATATATATGCATATATATATATAACCATATATATATATTTATATATATATATATATGTATATATATATATATTTATATATATAGATATATGTTGTTTATATATATAAATATATATAGTATCTATATAAATATATATATATATATATATATATATAGATATTATATATATATATATATCTATATATATATATATATATATCTATATCTCTCTATATATATATATATATATATATATATATATATCTATATATATATATATATATATAGGAGTTGATGTGATACATGGTATTCTTGTAAGTGTGTTTGATAATTTACTTGTTTAAAACATATCCATCCATATATTTTATTAATTCGAATTATTTTATGGTTCATACCTTTATATCCTAGAATTAACTGACCTTAGGCTTAACAGGGCTGAATGTGATCCAAGCAATGTTGTAAGTGGGTACTGCACTCAACAACAAAACGTCATTTACTGTACAATGCAATGCATATCTTATGTGAGACAGTGGCGCCAGTATCGTTAGTCTCCAAACAAATTGATGTATTGGACCATACACCATTTCAAACGGAGCGATTGGTCATGCAAGCAACCAAGACTTTGACTATTTGTCAAAGCAAACTCATGGGTATTCATTGTAATCCTGATAGCAATCCAAGATCAAAACATTCTGAGCGATCGGTCCGTGTAGTCAACGTCTCGACATTAATGCATGGCCTTAGCAAGTGAGGCAAACTAGACGATAAACATGTCGGTCAATCCTCTGCAAGACTGACTCGTGAAAAATAGACTGATGAAAAAAGTGTCTTCGTGAGCAAGAGGGGGACACGATCTGATATCAACCACTCAAATGCTTTAGTCGACACGCCATCTTGACCTGTTTACTCGCGCTATACGTTCGAGGGGATATGTTATATGACAATAATGTGATCAATACTTGATTTCCACCTCGTCCCGGACGTTCATTACATACCAACGCAAAAAGTCCCAAAACGGTGCAAATCAATACTTACGCCAAATATCAAGACTTGCTACACTACTTGGCGTGGTGTGATACACAATTCCACAGTTATATCCTTGCAATTATCTATGTAAAAAACTGTTTTCGCTTCAGCATTAATACGTTCGTAATATCCCTTGCTGTCCGTATCTGTTGCCCAACTGTTCGAGAATTTTCTGATTTTGCAACGTCATCACAATCTGCTTAAATCATTCACCATATCGCAGTGCAATGGCTCGCGGGAAGATAACGCTTGTTGGTCTGACTGTGGGATAAAATAAATGTTAATTAAACTTTAAATGCAGCTGTATACTGAATCAAGACAAATAAGCTACTCCATTGGAGGCAATATTGGGGTAATCCATATCATAATAATAACAGTTGATGGGATTAACAGGAACAAAAAGTACCGAATAATAACTGCAGCGAGTGCGAGATCAGAGAGGCAATTAGCCTCTAGGATCAAACATTCTAATCTACAGAAGCGATCAACTGGAGGACACAAATGAAACAGTAGATATCCGTTCGGCGTAATTCAGAATGGTGATTTCGACTTATATGTCCGATGGAATATCGGATTCAAAAATCGACGCAGAGCAGTCGCTTGAGATAAATTAAGCGCAAGGGTGTAAACTAGGAAAAGTTAATGTCATGGCCGTCTATTTTTCCGATCTTACTAAATGCATGTTTGTTTTCCATTTAGAAACCGGTAGCCCTCAGGTAACGATGTATTTGGCCTGCAGATTAAAGGGGTGGGGAAGAGGACGCTCTCAACAGTTAGAGCCATTAATGGGTGATACAATAATTGGGGTCAGTGTCAATGGATACCTGGCGAGTTGATAGCTTAGTTGAGAAAACCAAGAATGAAGTCGAATCATAAGCAATACCTGCGTAAAATGCCTGCCTGATAGATAAACTGAGCGCCTGAATTGAGTGACTAATATGCCTTTTTAAGAACTGGCCAGCGGGGGTGTTGATGGAATATCGCATCAAGGCAAGTAGTCAATTCGTAAATAAACCTCGGCTTGATCCCAACTGGAATAAGTCAGTTAAGTTATCCTAAAATACTTAGAACATGACTTCAGGAAATGTGACATGTGTTGTGTAACTTAGCACAAATAAGTAGTGTACAGCAAAATTATTAGTGCCGCTTGCTAGAAACACAGTGTGCAATATTGACGGCATGCATCAATGGGCAGCTAATGTACACACACTTGCAAATTACTTACCCAAGCAATTACATCGGCGCTTATGGCTTAAGAGTAATAACCCGAGAGACCTTGATAATGGACTTTGCGCCTATTTTATTATTAAGTCACTTTCTGTTAACATCTTTCCGGTTGATTATGCCAAATCCTTTCCTCGGAATAACTATTTGCCTCTGTTAATATAATCCGCGTAAATATAAAACATCTACACCACCCACAGGTATATTTGTATATCATCACAGAGCTATATTCACCGAATTTTAATGCAATGGTCGTACTTAACTAAAAGTCTAAAAGTCAGAGATAGGTGGAACTGATTTCGACAGGGAGTACAAAAGGTTCATAGCCCAGTATCTATCCTTTCCCATTCTCAGGGCACATTATAAACGCACACACTTATATGGACATTCGATTTTTTTGTCTTGTTGAAACGCATTCGACTGAAAGGGTAAGTATCATATCTAGAAGGGCCAAGTTGTCAGAAGAAGTTAACTTAAGATAAAATTTGGGAGTCTCTGCGTGTTTGGGAGTTACTGCCAATTTGAGAATCACCGCATGATTGTTTAATACGCCATTCGCATGTAATTTAGCATTAGTGAAATTTTGTTAATGATAATCTTTGATCTTTACTTTAGCTTAACTGTCCATCAGTGCTTTGCTGCAATGACGTGTCATGGAAATTATATTTTTTTCGAATATTTTGGTTTGTCAATCAGGATAAATCATCCCAAAGAGGAACCGCATGAAATAAAGAGCTTGTGGTGAAATTGTGAATATTTATCACACGCAATAATAAAATCAAAACTGGCACCTAACTCTGCATAAAGAAATAAGGATTGAGATGCATAAACTAAACGCATGTCTAGAATCGAGAGAGATCGATTACTCGACTTACGGCCATTGGTGGACAGCATTGCAATCTGTGATTTATAATTGTCGAGGATTCATCCAAACAGTTGTCCATCATTACTTAAATGTACAAACTTTATTTTAACCAGTTGGATAATTTATCGTTTTGCCATTAAAAAAGGATGGCTAATGAATTTTAGATCAACTCTGTCGAAGCAAATGTGATTATCGGTTTGATTCATTTTTATCATAACAAATACAACGATTGAATAATAGCAGTCAAAACACCCTTCTTCATATTTGGCATAATTGCTGTTGTGCATGTTTTATTTCCTGAGGTACTTGAATCGTTACCGACAGTATATGAGTTGCCAACAGATCTCGTTAAGCCAGTTATGCTGTAAAATGACACTTCACTAAGTGCCCTCAATTACGAAACTACGAATTGCTTATCTGAAATATCGAATTCAACTAAGCTCAAATTACGTCTCAAGGACACATCAGTTATAATTTATCAGCCACATGATCAAAGGTGCTGACGATACAACTTCCCCGATTAGACATATGACTAAAGCCGCATAGCTCAATAGTCACTTGAATAAATGCCAATCACGGCTGTGTAATATTGTTGCAGACGCCATATGGAGTTAAAGCGCTACAAAACTTGTCCCTGCTGACAAATGTTGCTTTTCATAGAGAAACTTTAGTCCACAAACTTTGAGACGCCATATTGAGCTGGCCGTCTTAACCGTATTCATAAAGAATCTTAAGTCTCTTAGTGATCTCAAGCCTGAGTCAGCTTGGTAGCTGACGTAAGTTTGCAAGCTTAAACTTAAAAACGACAGACATTCGAATAATTACGCTTTGGTCGCCAGCAGGGGGTACCTAGGGTTACACCAGACAGAGACAATCCACTATACTACCTCACCGAAGAGAAAATTAGAAAATATTTTGTGTTTTCTCCTCATTGTCGTCGTTGAACTAGTTCATCCAGAAAGTCCAACCGATCGGGGAGGAGCCTGCCTCCGTTGTTATTCGAGGGAACTCTTTGAGGTAGCCGGTAAGTTTTATCTAGTGTATATATTTTTTATGTTTATCGACAAAATATCGTATCACTTTCAATGTCATAATAATGGCCTTCATCAAGACTTATTACCAAACCGAGAGGAATCGCCTTCTGGTGAATAAATTGAAATAACGAAAGTAAATAAATTCATTATGATGTCTTAATTGTAATCATCACGTCAGACGTTTCGTTTGGAAACAAAATTAAGCCAGCTGTTGAGCGTTAAGAGATGTGTTGGGTCAAAATCTGTAAACATGTGTTGCTTTCTTTTAAGCGACGAATTCCTTGCGGCACCTTAATATATTCAGACGGAATAAAGCTCCCTTGGATGGGTGTTTCTAAGTAAGAAATGCACAGACTAAATTGCTTACTGTGGGCTGTATTCAGAGGCGATTCTGGTAATTTCTCAAGAAAATTTAGTGGGTGAATAATGCTTAGCAATAGAATCCTTCACATGCGATACATGAAATCCTACTGATCGCTAAAATAACAAGACAAAACTAATAGAGGGGCTAAATGCAGAAGTGGAAAACAAAAAATTCATGCTCTTCATAAAACGCTGTAGATCCAATTGCTTGGGCATTCATAGAGAAACATAAAAGCAGTTGCGTCCGTTATTGGTCTAAAACCATACTTTAAGTTAAATCAAAACAGCAAACGTGTTTTGTTAACGTTGTCCGCTAAAGCTGTTGCATGCGTTACAAGAACTTTATTCACGGCGTACTATTGATACACAAATAACAGAGTATGACCATAATGCCTATTTTAGGGTTTACGTCTATTTGATTGCAGAAACTGTTAATCATCCGCTACATCGTGCGAGAGGCGTATTCAGGTGAGGTCCAGAACATATTGCTTTATCTTTACTCTGCTGATGCTTGAATGCATGAATTATTTGCCCTGCATGAGATCACGTTTGTAGTTGTTCGTTGTTTTCATTCTTATTGTTAGTACCTTCAGCTGAATGTCGTATTAAACAAAATCTGAGAACTGTAATCCAGATGCATGGAGTATTTAGACGCCGTATGACATAGGTTTAATAACGTGTAAGTGTATTTCACGTTTGCGGCTAGTGTGACAAATATGGACCACGCGCCATTCCTAGCGTTAAACAATTTGGCAAGGATTGATATTCGTGCAGTCACAGTTTGACAAGATGTGTATTGTCACGGGAAAAGAAAGCCGGATTGTCTTACGGCCTGGAACATAAGTCCCATATCTCTGATCTACGCACTAAATACATCTTTGTTTTAATAAATTATCTAATCCCTATAGCATTCAGTATGGCTGTCAAAGCACACTATTGAATATTCAATTTCTAAGAGCACCATTTTAATCGTATAGGGACCAAGGAAAAATCTAGCCTTACATGTCTTTACAATTACCCATTTATTTTTAGAATACGAGATAATACAATGTCAATCGCCTATACAAGCGACACGATAATATAATAAAGTAAAACTATTTGCTTTCCTACAGAATCAAATATTCTCCACTTTATTGGATGAAAGATTGGGGGTTGATTTGACACCAGTTCAGAAGGACGGAAGATACGAAAGCTTAAAATGCCTACCTGATAGATATATTAAGCGACTTAATTGAATGACTAAAATGCCTTTAAGAATTGGCCAGTGGTGATGTTGCAATTTGAATGTTTCTTGCAGCAGCACACCAGAACGCAGATGGAAGCAGGTTCAATTTATCCAACCAGTCAATTGGTAAATTATAAGAGATCGATAATAGCAAGCCTGAACTATCTCTTTTTGATAGCAATATCGTTTTGGCATAGCTTTTTCATCTAGAGGACATACATTGGCATATGCATCATCGTAGAAGTGTAACATCTATGATGTTTTCAAAGCACCCTTTCATATTGGCATTGCTGGACTCACTAGTACGAATTATTTTGAAGAAGTTAGGCCACTTAGATATCTGATTGAAGGTCAATTGTGTGAACTATGGTTTGATTCAATTATTCGATTTCAGTTACGGGCGAATTGCTCCCTTGACATACTTGGTAAGATTGATCCATGTCGATAGAGAGCTTTATCTGATGCTTTTGGTAACAGCAGTTAAACAAAGCAAGAAAAGCCGTATTAGGCATCTGTACCCGAGCCGACCCGATCTGCCAGACAAACAACTCAGGGCAACATAAATTGCTGAGGATCAATAAATGAATAACGCTCGGAAAATAACACTGACTTGAGTTGCTGCCTTTTCTGTAAATCAGATTATACAATAACACTTAATCAATGCCAAGAAGACATGAACAATTCTTCGCAACATTGTATCAGGAAATGACAAAAATATTGCATAGAAATGTATCAGTCATGTTATGGCATTTGATATGTTAATTTGGGGAGCACAAATCTTGGCCACCACGGCACAATAGGCCACATTTTAAAAAAAGAGAGAAACACATGAAGCCATCCACTGCCGTTGGATGATGGTTGAACAGGGCAGAAAGACAAGATGCAAATGACAGTATTGACGCACGAGTTATCAAAGAACTGCAACAATGGAACACTATCTCCGTCTATTAATCGTGACCGCATGGTTTGTTGGATTGAGAGACGCCGCTACAAGAAAACGATTGCTGTATGCGAATGAACTAACTCTTGTCCTTTGAGGTGACAAACGTCAGGACGCAGTCCATGGGCATATCTACCAGTGAGGCTGTAAGAACAGAAGTGGATGTAAATGCTGTGGACAAGCGGCACAAAATGACAAAAAACTCTCTGTGGGTCAACATAAACATTATGACAAGACCCAGCATCATGAGCATCGAAAGTGTAATTTCTGTTGAAAGAAATGGCATCGATAAAGGGAAGACTATCCTGCTAGAGAAGCAGAGTGTAGAAACTGTAAAAAGAGAGGACATTTTGAGGAGGTATGTAGACCAGCTAGAAAACTAAATGGAGTGCAAGAAGAAGAAACTTTTTTTTGCTCGGTGCTATTCATACAAAATCGTCAGCTGAATATGGAATACCAAACTGCAGGTTGATGGTGAGTCAGTTGAGTTTAAATTAGACACTGGTGCAGATGTGAATGTAATGGCATACCAGTTGTACAAGCAGAAGTTTGCGCATGAAATCTTGCTTCCATCAGAAAAGAAATTAAGAGGTCCTGACAAGCGCATCCTTCCTGTAATAGGCATGCTGAAATGCCAGATGCAAAAAGATGAGGTTTACATCATTGATAACGCTTCTAACTTGCTGGGAAGACATTGTTGTGCGGAGCTTGAGATAGTGGCTTTGGGGAGTGCTGTCGAGGGTGGGGGGGTAACCCCAGTATATTCAAAAGTCTAGGAACAATGCCTCATCCGTACAAAATCACAATTGATCCAGCAGTACAGCCATATGCCAAGACCTATCTTCGTCGTATTGCCATACCTTTTATGCTAAAAGTGAAGAAAGAGTTGGATAGACTCGAGACTCTGGATGTAATAAAGCCTGGAGTAGCATGCTAGATGGATGACATAGTGGTGTATGGTGAAACTGAGCAAGAACATAACCAGAGCCTTGGTCAGCACATTGGTGAAGATTGTATACAACCTGACAAAAATTGCAGCTATCACCAAAATGCCAAAGCCAGGAAATGTGTCAGATCTAACGAGATTTCTTGGAATGATTAACCAGTTAGGGAAGTTGATGCCTGACTTAGCTTCAGTGACTAAACCGTTGAGGAGTCTACTCAGTGACAAACACCAGTTGTTGTGGGGGCCGTAACATATGTCAGCTTTGGACAGGATCAAAACAATGATAGCAAACAGTACAGTTCTTGCCTTCTTTGACCCTTTCCGTGAAACAAAATTGACAGCTGACAGATCCACAGTTGGACTTGGTGCAGTCATCACACAGCATTATACTAACAACCAATGGAGAGCAATCGCTTTCGCATCACGTGCTCTTACACCCACTGACACTCTTTATGCACAAGTGGAAAAAGAGGCATTGGCTGCAACTTGGGCATGTGAAAGAATTTCTGATTATATCACAGGATTAACCTTTACTCTAGAAACTCACCACTAACCGCTAGTTGCTCTACTTGGCTGTAAATCTGTAGACTGTCTGCTACCAAGAATTCAGCGTCTGAGAGTGCGTCTCATGCGTTACATGTACCTGGAAAACTGTTTTACACAGCTGATACACTCTCCCGGGCTCGATGTACAAATGCCAGCAGTGAGAAATTACAGTTTGGTAGAGAAATATGTGGATTTGTTGATATGGTGACGGAGGGTTTGCCCGCAACTGACAGCCGAATTCAACAAATTATAAAACCGATGAGGTGACAAAACAAGTCATGGTCTACATAACAAGAAGGCTGGCCAGACAAGACCAAGCTGAAAAGTATTTTTTACCAGTACTACCCACACAGAGGAGATCTAACAGTGCAGAATGGTAAACTGATGTATCAGACTGGAATATTTATTCCCTCTTAACTGAAACTGGATATTTTAGACCACCTATATGAAGGTCATCAATGTATTGTTAAATGTCGCAGACGTGCACTTGGTGGTGGCCTGGACTAAACAAACAAATTTATGAGCTGGTACGCCAGTGTCGCACTTGCTGTAAAGAGGCCAGACCTCATAAAGAACCTCTCCTACCATCAGAACTACCTCAAAGCCCTTGGCGTTACATTGAATAAACGAAACTTTAGAATTTGACAAGCTGCCACATCATTAATCATCTCAAATCCATATATGCAAGACATGGTGTGCCAGAGATACTGATGTCAGGCAACGGCAGTCAGTACACCTCGCGAGAGTTAAAAGAATTCCTCAGGTAATGGAGAAGCAGAAAGGGCTGTCCAGACTGTGAAAATTTGTTGAAAAATTCAAACGCCCCATATGGTGCTCTTCTAGCATACCGTAGTACAGTACTCGCGTGTGGATGCAGTCCTGCGGAATTGCTTATGTCTTGGAGATTAAGAACCAAAATCCCAATAGGAACAGGATATGCAATTGACACAAAAGATGACATTTGATAATAGATAAAAAAAACATTGCCTGAGCTTAATACCCGCGATCAAGTTTGGTTAACAGATCAACAGGAACCCGGTATGGTGCTAGAGAAGTGTAGTTCACGTTCATTCAATGTAACTACTCCCACCGGGAAATTCAGGAGGAACAGGATACATCTAAACAGCCTCCAACAAGAACAAAAAGAGACAAGCTCCCTAGTGAGAAGTCAAATATTATTACCACCAGATATGGCGGAGTAGTGAAAAAACCAAAGTGATTCCAGGATCCATAGACTTCTATCAGTGTGTTATACACAGACTATGGACTCAGTGTTTCATTCTATGTTTGTGTTTCATTTGTGAATGCTTGAGAAAGGGGGATGTTGTGTTAGTCATCATAACATTTCCTAAAAAATTTTATGACGTATACATGTTAACTTCCTGAGATTTGGAGTTCCGCCGGGAGGAATTAGGTCCGATTAGAAGTTGGTAAATAAAGTTGTCTTTTCATGTGTTGTGAGAACATTACAAGAACATCCTTCATTATAATAGATGTTCATTATTTATCTTTACTAAAATACACCAAATACACCTATACTCAAGGTGGTTAGTACAATATAAGATGATACTCAAGCGTAGTTAGTTCAATAATCCAAATTTTGAGCTATGTTGAAGCTGTATGGAAACTTAATGCACCGTATGATTTATTTAACGTCTGATCAACACCGATTTAAATACGTCACCTCTTGAGTTTGTCAAACCACGTTTGCTCGCTGTATAGTAGTTCTTATCGGCACTCTTCTTGGATAAACAAAGGGCAATTTCCTGATATTGGGATTTCAGTGGTACTGATGTCACGTTTTTCTTCACCCACGGCGTTATACCAATGACCGAGGTACATCCGAGAGTTATAGACGAACCTAAATTGTAGCTTGTTTACCCTGACAGGCCTATTTGCAGGGTTGCGGTTGGTGGTACGAGAAGTTTATGCTTTACAAATGTCTGCTTACCTGTTTTGTTTAAGTGGATACTTTCGTTCCTACTGAGGAAGCTGGTACGTTGCCAATACATATGTTCCACAGGATGTGGGAGCTCATTTGTCATTTAGCCAGGACAAACGAATGTGTGACGTTCTGTTGTTTGCTCACAGACGTCACAATCTACGGGACCTTAGCAGGAAGTCCGCTTGAAGTGCGCATCGCGATAATCTCCCATTCGTATTGTCCTATTAATGATCAAAATTTGTTATAGTCTTGCGATAAAAGTTTACGCAATTTTTTCTTGCAATCCAGCGTATTAACTGACATATCTTAATATCAACATACACACGGCGTACAACAAAATATGTGTTGTGTAAATTACTTAAGTCTCAAATATATCTTCATATTAACCAAGTCAGGCAATGCTTGTTGCTTTGAAGTATACCATTCAAAACGATCTGCCTTTGAAAATATAGTATACGTTCATGAGTTAGATACACTACGCGAGTTTGCTCTATCTACATCTTTGTAATTAATTATCAATCTATGCATGTGATGATTTACGCGTTAGGTAAGTTTTGCTGGGCGTTGCGCTATTAGAAAATACATGACGTTAATGATTATCTTTGATGTTTACTTAAACTAAACTGTCTATCAGTACTTTGCTGCAATAACGTGTCATAGAAATATTATATTCAATTCAGATATTTTGACTTGTCAATCAGGATAAATCATTCCAAAGAGGAACGGCATGAAATAAAGCGCTTGTGGTGAAACTGTAGTTACTTATAACACGTAATAATAACATCAAAGCTGGAACATAACTCTGCATAAGGAAAATTTGCAATGAAATGCGTAAACTAAACGTATGTCTAGAATCGATAGAGATCGAATTATGCCAACTGGTGGACAGCATTGCAATCTGTGATTACAGCCAGAAGCAATTTGACGTGCATTGTGTACCCGGCCTTATTGTTGTATAAAAACGCATGGTTGCCTGATGTGAGCAGCTGCAGGCGAGCAATATAATCACGGAAGGCACCCCCATGAGCAGAAGGAATATTGCAATACAGAGCACAGCTCCATGGAGTTAAATAATGACATTAAGGATGGGAGTTATCATTTGTCGTTCGTTATGCCTACGATGGCTGTCGCGAATGCTGCTAAAAGAGGATGATTATTCGTAAGCCTACGAACGCCCTCCTGGTTGACCAAGCTTGCAAAGCCTGCATTTCGTATGCTATCTGGGATTCTTTGCAGCGCGCATTTTACATGCATTGCACTGGGCGTAGAAATTAGAAATATATTGATTTATACGAATATTGTGTCAGCTGCTACTACGATATTGGAAGAACTGCACAAATCATTGCTCACTCGGCTTGATACTGGTTCGTTCTGTGCTTTATAACTGACGAGGACTCCACCAATTATATGTTTATACATATTTGAATGCAGAGTAAAAACTTTGTTCTAACTTACAAGTTGGATAATTGGCCGGTTTGCGATTAATGGACGATCAAATCAATCAAAAAAAATAACCTCTTTTGAAGCCAATCTGATAATCGGGTTGATTCGTTATAACCATTACGCATACAACGATTGAAATAATAGCTGTCATCTTTTTGATTTGTCTCAAGCCTGCATATATGATGCATAATATCCTATTGATCGAAATAACGAAGATGAACTAAGTTGGAGGGCTTGATACAGTAGTGGACCAGGAAAAATTAATGGATTACGTATAACGCTAAAAATCCAATTTGAGATGGTGCTTGAGCATTCATAGTGGAACATGCAAATAGCAGTGTCCGTTATTGGACTAAAACAATACGTTAAGCTAATTGTAGCTGCGTCCGGTACTGGTTTAAAACCAAAAGAGAAATTAATTAATGAAATCGACAACGTTGGTGTTCTGCTTAAGGTTTTTCAAAAACTGCATGCCTGCTAAAGCTGCTGCATTCGTTGAAAGAATTTCAATGGCGGCGTAGCATTTATACACATTAAACAGAGTATGACCATGAAGCCTATTCTTGTGAGGTCCACTGCGTCTTGCTTAATCTGTACTCCGCTAACAATTAAATGCATGATTTTTTTGCCCTGCATGAGATCACGTTTGCAGCTGTTCATTGCTTTCATTCTTATTGACTATGCCATCCGCTTAATGTCGGATTAAACGGAAGCTGGAAACTGTTATCGAGATTCATGGGGTATTTAGACGCCTTATAACAAAGTTTTTCCATCTATTTATTCCATTTTTTAAGGCGACCCAAAAAGCATAAACCGTATATGAGTGCAACTGGTTGGACAATCAGCACATCCCCTCTACATGATGTTAATTCATGATTTTCCTACTAACGTCTGAAGCAAGATAAGTAATGGATTTAACGTTACATCAGCACTTATGTGTTACACGGCACCTCAAAAAGCTGATTGCTCGAGACTTATTGAAGTGCCAGTGTATAGGCGTGTAAACTGTCGCATGCTTTGGATGCGCTGGCTACGTTTTGTACAGTTGCAGGAGTAACTTCTCCTTCAGCGCAAATCATATAATGACCTGTGCAAAAAGTGCGTGCTGTAAAGCGCCATAGTGTGGACGATAAATACGCAGTATCAACTAAATACATATGCAACGTTTAGGCAACACATAAGGGTGTATAGGCAAATTCTGATGACCTCACTTGTTATAAGAAATAATGTATCAGCCACACTCAATCTTGAGTAGCCACGAGGATGATGATGATGATGATGATGATGATGATGATGATGATGATGATGATGATGATGATGATGATGATGATGATGATAATGATGATGATGAGGAGGAGGAGGAGTATGGGGGAGGATGAGGATGATGATGATGATGATGATGATGATGATGATGATGATGATGATGGTAGGTTGATAGCATCAGCGCTATTAGCAGCCTCACATTGTGTCTAACGTATACGTACAATCAGAATCACATGTATGGATAAATGCAACATTGTAAGAACCACAGAACGGCGATTTTGCGCAGGACTTTTGTGCGGAAACTTTATTGTTTTTGAAAATAATAATAACGAAGTCCTTATATAATTGAAACGTTGTGTTCGAAATGTGAAGTTCAAATAATTGGAGGTGCCAATACAATCAATTTAATTGGCTGTATGTTGATCGTGATATGTCGCCCCATGATCGCTTACGTGGTGTGAGCTTGTGAAATACACATGCACAAGGTGTAGGAATAGGTTAATGTGAGTTTAGTCACGATTACCGGAACCCATCTCCCGTTTTCCTAGACGCGCCCATTAGGGGAAGGGATGTGATTTGCTTTTCAAATTACAAATGGCAGCGTTATTGCTAGTTGGCCAGATGCTTTGACATGTTTCAAGCTGAGCAGTTGCTTTTGGAAGCTTAACCAGTATATGCGCTGCTTCAATAGTTGCCGTTTGATAGAGCAAAGTAAAAAACAATAATGGACGATTATGTCTACTACATAGAGTATCATAGAAAGCAAATACACAGAAAATACACAAAAATGTCACATTGACCTGATGGAAAAGGGACATTAAAGGAAATGAACACAATATGCCCTTCCTTTTGTGCGTGCTCGTTTGAACGGTTACAATAGAAATGCTTTGCCGCGAATTGACTTTTGTAATCACAATACTGTCATATTCAGTTGCTGTCTATAAATGATGGATGATACTGGATGATGATTTAGATTATTTCCACGCAAAATGCACAAATATAATGACGGTTACTGTAGCGTCTGATAGAACAATACATCGATTACTGTTTGGTACAAAGAGGGTGCTTCGTAAAGATGGCGCTGCCAGAAAGCCGTCTCTGCTTGATATGTCGCGCATCAGTCCGCTGCAGACCCACTCCATCCACGCCAATCCTCTGGAAACATGAATCAGTTTATGAATATGCAGCCTTCACACTTCTCACACTGTGCCCTTTATAAACGATATATTCTAATTGGAAATGTTTACGAAGCAGCATGGTTTCAGTCCATTTCTCTTATTATCAAGGCTGAATAACCAAAACGACTCAATTGTGCGCTGCACCCGCGACATTATATATGTAATACTGCACTCTGTAGCACTTGAGACGCTATGGTCTACTGTATGACTGTCGCAAAAGAATGTTCTTCTATTCCAGACGTTATATGATACGCTGATGGATGATTTGGGCACGACACATATTTACGGTACGAAACCAACATTCTGCGCAATAACCAACGGCTAAATGCATTCATTCTGTCCTTTTACAACCAGTTTACGGAACCGACATGTCATAAGGCGAATTGCAAAGGTATCACATTCGTTTACATAAAACACTTCCCTGTCGTGAAATTCAAACGTGACGTAGGACATCTTTAAGGGATGAAGCAAGAGGTTTGGCCACGGAAGCCTGAGCTGTGTGTGTATTTAGATTTCACAGAACTGTATCCAGCGGCACTGCTACGTTGGCCCACATCTCCCTTTTTGACACCATAGTGGCGCTCTCAAATGTAACTGATATATTATCACATGTCAAAAGAGGGGTTGTTGTTGATCTAAAAAGCTGCATAAGTTTGTAACGCATTTATGACTAAACTAAAATGGTTGGATTTTAATTAACCGAAATCTCTGAATTTATACACTTTTATATCACGACATACTCTGTTACCAAAACGGCAAAACACGAAGATTTCAATCGAACTGTCTATATAAGATCCACCATTTGTCTGATCTTTGAATGTTCAAGCCTCTGATCAATTGTCAATAATATTTAACAGCCAAATAAAGCTGAGAGAATATTGAATATAGTCCCAGCACAAGGACCTACGTCGCACGGAATCCAAACAGTATTTGAGTATACATGATCAATAAAATAAATTCTTATTCCATAACTAGATTTTATATGGCAACTGTAATCGTATTAATTCAACAGTTGATGTAAATCTTTGCTTTAGCAAAACAAATGGATGATATGTGTGAACCCCCATGGACACCTTGTGGTCTCGTGTGTATTCACCATATTACCCAATGACTCTGCAATAACCTATCATTAGTATTGGGAGAAGATAAGTAAGTTTACCGAAGTCATCGCACAAGTGGTGCCCCTCTTGTTTGCTCAATGAAAGATATACAAACATGCATCCGGAAATGGTATCCACCGATGGATCCATAGCGGCCTGTAAGGGGAGGGAGGGCTATATGCTCGAGCTTTGCTGACCCCGTATTTGAGAGTGTCGTCAGTCAAGATATAAGGATCCAGAGAAAACGGACGGATACTGCGGTCTGATTAACAGCGACACACTAACACTTTACTTATAGCTGAAAAACATCAGCACATTTCCAATAATCTTTTCCGCTTGATTCTGTTTTGCACCTTTGTAGTATGTGTTAGTCTCTACAATACGGTGGTTTGCTGTTATCACATGTGTTCTTGTACTAGTTAATTGTTTAAGGACCGTTTATTGCTTGGGTTTAATGACTTTAGCATTGCATCATCCCGAGGTTGAATGTCTGACCTCGGTGGATATCATGATTTGGAAGACATTTGTTGGTGACTTTACGGCATTGCTTATATTTAGCAGTCATTGTCACCGAAGCAGGTCGTTCCATATCATTCTAAACCATGATGCCATTTATGGCATATACATACACTTAATCATTGACACCTTAAATATGATATCATAACTATCAGCTATTTCAGCACCACAAGAAATCATTTGTACAAACGGAATGCGATTTAATGTCCGTAATACAACAAACATCTAAAAAATATGTCGCACAACTGTGTATCCGGCGGATACTATGGCACGGCAAATATAGTTAGAAGTACGCCGAAGTGTCCGGCAAATGAAGTATTATTAAACACATACATACATACATACATACATACATACATACATACATACCATCATACATACATACATACATACATACATACATACATACATACATACATACACATACATACATACATACATACATACATACATACATACATACATACATACATACATCATACATACATACATACATACATACATACATACATACATGCATACATACATACATACAACATGCATGCATGCATGCATACATACATGCATACATACATACATACATACATACATACATACATACATACATACATACATACATACATACATACATACATACATACATACATACATACATACATACATACATACATACATACATGCATACATACATGCATGCATACATACATACATACATACATACATACATACATACATACATACATACATACATACATACATACATACATACATACATACATACATACATACATACATACATACATACATACATACATACATACATACATACATACATACATGTACATACATACATACATACATACATACATACATTCATACAAGTACATACATACATACATATACATACATACACATACATACATACATACATACATACATACATACATACATACATACATACATACATACATACATATACATACATACATACATACATACATACATACATACATACATACATACATACATACATACATACATACATACATACATACATACATACATACATACATACATACATACATACATACATACATACATACATACATACATACATACATACATACATACATACATACATACACACATTCAAACACACATGCATACATTCGTACATACATAAATGTTTACATACCTGCATAAATATATATATACATACATCTATACATATATACATACATTCATTCACACATACATACATACAAATATACTTGTCTGATGCATGTAGATATATGTGGGCTGCTTAATAGATTATACGACAGCATGTATAGCTACAGTGGTGTTACATCGTCTACACCATATATATGAGCTAATGATAAATTTATCATTTATTGCAAATGCTTTAGCGTAGAATAATGGTCAGAGTATTATGATAGCATGTTTTATTGCTGACTATACACAGGCCTATTACCTTCGTACTTGGTAGAGCATTCAAATGCTTGATGGGTAAAGCATGCTCGATGCATGATGTGTTATAACCGATTAAGCTGACGATGGGCAGCCATGCCAATGATATGGTAAGTGTCGGGATATACACGATGGTATGCTGTAGCACCTTGTACAGATGTAATGTATCTTGAATCAACATCATTTATTTTTAAGATCACTCTGTGGTGATAAGTTGGTAATATTTGATAACTACATTCAACCATACTAAAAATACACTGTTAAGGAACTAGAATGGCTGAGGCGTGACAAGCGGAAAGCCTAATGTACGTCGCAATAATGGGCACTATTATAATTTGCATGGAGAGCCTTTTACCCATTGGATGGTTTCAATTAGTCGTCGGCACTCCTGCAGTCGTTCGAGGATAGGTTTCAGAGCGCATGACACACCGGAGGCATGCAATGTATAACTATTCCCTCTTTATCATTTTAGCATGTACCACTGTTTTGCAAAATGTCTGTGTATCAAGTTATCACGGTATGTAAGTGATCCTCGTATCGTTGAATGCAAAATTCAAAACTCTCCATGGAGAGTTTTAAAGAACAGACAAATTTATTCTCATGTCATTTAATCTATTCATAAAGTTGTTTATTGTCTACATGTTCATTATTCAGAGCACCCATTTAACTATAAACCAAATTCAGGGTTTCTTTAATCTACTTTCATTGGGTTCGTTTGCTCACCAATTATTGTATACATGGCGTTATTTTATGTTGGAATATCTATTACATATGATTAATTACTCAGATGGTTTTTGGTGCAACAGTGCAACGGCGCAGCAATGCAATAACAGCAACATATATCTCTGAATAATAGATGGTCCTTGTTCCAAAGGCGGCACATTGCAGATATGCGTGGGAAGCTGGATGAGTTCTATGAGTATGCAAACAAGCGATGACCACCGGTATTGCAGCAAATGGGCAAGCTGAGATGATGTAACTAAATTTGGTTAGCGGATTAGAGCACCTGGTTGCTTAAAATAAGAATGCATCGAACCAAACATTACAGGCCAAATATTAATTACGACGACGATTGCCATGTTTATGTTGTATGCATTGTCACAATAGAATGCGCCAGGGCTGAGAGCTGTTTGTACTAACCTGGCACAAATCTAAGGAGATCCTAAAGGAAATGACAATCCTTTCAGAAGCTGTGTCAACCGGTCAAGAACATCCGACAGAGAAGCTTATGTGCGCTTAGTAATCTTCTTGTCGCTATACTGAACGTACACAAGTGCATAAAAGTCAATTATTACTTCTGGCCAAAGAAGAATCTTCCACTTTACGTTTTGAGGCCCACGATAGATAAAATCTATAAAAATATCTATAGAGTATGGATGGCGTCACGGTCATAAACGGTTCCCTACAACCTTAGATCTCAAACAGGAGATTGCTATAATTAACACATGCGAGCTTAGGTTCCTACGGTTTAATCTATTCTTACGTCCACGTTTATATTTCTAGTTCCTCTTGCTTGCTCTTTGAATATAGTTACAATGCATAATCATAAGTTCCAACACTATGCCTTACTAATAAGACTACGCTGCTTTGCGTGTTGATGGTTATAAGACCGGTCCAGGCGCTTTCTAGGAAATATGTAGGTTGTCTACAAAACATCGTTAACAGTTTGCATGGTCATATCGCATCCATTCTAAAACTATTTTGTTATGGTTCACATCTTTTGGAAGTAACAAATTAACCTATATCCAACTGGAACCGGTGTAGCGGGGTCATATTCTACGGAATATTATTTCAACAGAATGTATTAAATAAAATACAAAATTTCGTTAGGTTTGCATAATAGTCCATGGTAAATGCAGCATAAGAACCATGCATGCTATGTACCACTGCGATTGCCATGCGATTGTTGCATCTTAACCAGGAAATAAATCACATCTCTAACCACATGAGTTTTTCCCCGCAATAAATTTGGAAGATAGGTCAGGTCTTTAATAGCTGTTAGGCTAATGAAACATTCACAGCGAGCGACTGTCTGAGTGCTTAGGTAACATCTTCTGATGTAGTTTAATTATGGCAGGCTGAGTCGATGAATGGATAAAAGGTTTCATGGGGTTCTCATGCTTTTCAAAAACGCTTTCAGGTAAATATGGCTACATTTTCGCCGAGTTTTCAATAGGTTACCCACGATGATTCCAGAACAGTCATTTAAACCGGAGCTGGGCGTAGATAGATAGAAAATGATTCTGGTTACTGTGTGGCATCTTGAGTTAATTTCAGGCACCTTATATATGAGATGCTGCGGAGGAATATTTTTGATCTTATTTATCCTAGTACATCGCTATACACCTGACAATTACGGTTACGAGAAACATATTTGTGGTACGGCTATGATTTTCATTAAATCACCCTATACAGCCAATATCATCTATACACAAAACACTCACACACGCACACCCACAGCTCTATTTGACTAAGTGTTCAATTGTGCAAGTTAGTATGCTTACCTCACATAATCAGACAAGGCCGGCTGTTTTCGGTCTCCTTATAAATCTTTGTAGCTAAGCATTATTTTGGACATTCGCTTCTAAGAAATGTTCACAACTTTGCCTTACTGACTTTGGGTTCTATCAATAGCAATTCTTTCACTCCTAGTATATATCACGATTTTGCCCTTTCAAGGTGATGAAGACGGCTGTGCGTTCCAAAATTTCTCACTGCACAGGCAAATAATCGAAATCACACTAACTGCTTAATGTCATTTCCTTAGCATTTAACACGCCATGACGTCGAACCTGGCATATTAAATAAAATGGAACCCTGTCACAACTGTGTGAAAATATTTATATATATATATATATATATATATATATATATATATATATATATATATATATATATATATATATATATATATATATATATATATATATATATCTATATATATCTATCTATATATCTATATATATATATTATAATATATTATGAGATGGCCTTGTAAATACATTTTGAGATGGCCTTGTATACATTAATATATATGTATGCTATATGCATATATAAATTAATATATATGTCCCTCATATATGTGCATATATATATATATATATATATATAATTAAAAATAATACATATATAAATATGTACATATATACATATATATAAATAATCAAATATACATATATATCTTTAAATATTATATAAATGTATATAAATGTATATTCATATACGTATTTATATATATAAATTTATATAAGCCTGTCTATATTATATATATCATATATATATATATATATATATATATATATATATGTATATATATATGAATCATATATATATATGAATTTATATGAATATATATATATATATGTATATATATATATATATATATATATATATTATCATATAAATATATATAAATATATATATATGAATATATAATATATTATATATTATATGAATAAATATATGAATATATATATATGAATGATTTATATATTTATATGTATTACACAAATATATATGTATATATATACATATATATGAACATATATATTATCATATGTATATAAATATATATATATATATATATATATATATATATATATATATAATTTTTTGTTGGTAATGAATACATTAATATATATATATGTATATATATGCATATATATAATAAATGTATATATATATATATATATATATATATATATATATATATGTGTGTGTGTGTATATATACATTAATATATATGTGCGTTTGTGTATGAAGTGAGTGTGTGTATGTTTGTGTGTGTATGTGTGTGTGCATCTTTTTGCTGCTTCGGAACATAATAATGATCATAACGCGCTTGGAGTGCGATGAAGTATTGCAATTCTCCATCGAGGCTTTAGCTAAGCTTTTGAATCTTACATGGAGTAATCTATCATGCGCTGTATCTAAGCGTTCCCTTCATTTTTAAAATACATTTCCCATGTCATTGCATAGGTTAATACTATATATTAACGCTCAAACGCGAGTCTGCAAATGACGCTGGAGTTTTGAGGCAGTTTGGATTGTTAGCGCAACAAACGAATTATGCATCTGTTTGCGCTGTGTGCGTGCTTCCCGATACGGTATGTGCGTCTTAAGGTGCTGCATTCTTGGCCAAAGCCACGTGTTCTGACACAGAAGCAACGTTTTGTCTTTGAAAGTGTTGTTTTGACACCACTTAAAACAGATATGAATGGAATTCCAGTACTTGTCTCCGACTCATTTGTCAAACCTAGCGCATCGATACGCGACGTCGCACATGTGAGAGGATATAAGCCATTTGCAACTATTGGTTTATGGCGAAGATAGTGGCTGGCTTTGTGTCTCCATTGTTAATCACTCGAATGCACTCAATACCAGGCATGACGCTCAAATGTTTGCGTTTTAATCAAGATCAAATGATATTTGTCGCTGGTGCACCGGAGTGAGCTACCCTCCATAAATCAATGTCAATCCTTACGTTTCGTTCGAACATCAGTCGACGATCAATCATACAACCACGGCGGATTGAAATATGCAGGTAAGCCTAATTTAGAGGCCTTAGTTTCTGTTTTATGCGATAACCCCATCAAATAAATCAACCGTCCGTCTTTCAGTAGGTCTGATTGCTTCGGGAAGCTCCTCTTCTATCGGTTCAATATCTGATGATGTGACAATCTCAAAGTTTTATTGTACAATTATCTCCTTACCCCTCTAAGCGTTCACCATTTTGTGAATGTGAAGATGCCCTCCATATTTCGTATGATATGCTTTATGGACGACCTTGGATGATGTACGTGCATGATTAATGTTTAGGCTGAGATGATTCAGGATCAATGCAACAGCATAACCTTCCAGGCAAATCAGACATTCGATGCTAAGCTTATTTAACTATGGTCTTTTTTAGTGCAACAAATTGCTGATACACATGATTATAAAATTGGTGATTACATGGTGTTCGTATTACTACCATAATGTCTGCCATCATCAGTAAGTTTTGTCATGTTCATCATTAATGTTTGCAGGGGAAGCAATTGGTGATCAAAATCACAGATGTAAATTCTGCCGGGAAGTTTATTGCTCTTTTTGAAACAAATATCACAATGTACGTGATCAGTGTATAATTATATTGCAGTTTGCGGATGTCAATTGCCATGAATGTATGATCAAATGTTTTCTCCAGTAATGACGTTGGCAATTGTGTTTGACGCGTTATTTCTCTGGCAGCCGAACATTGGTACAGCAAACTGCATATTTATTTTGTACCAAATGAAAATATTTGAAGATTTCCAATAGTTTATGTTCTGCTTGTAAGGAGATTCATTTTTATGAGACGGGCCACATTGCATCATTCAACGGCCTGTTACCCTCTCGTCCTTTGGCACAATATGACACGTAATAAAAAGGCGGACCAACTGCACACAACAACATAATTAGAGATTGATCGCTAAAATTATATAATATTGTTCCATATTGCTTCTGCAGCAAATATGGGTATTGCAATGTTTTAATGAATTACTCAAGTTAACGCAACACTCTCCTTTATCATTGGATCGTTTGTGTACAATGTATATACATGCATATGCATTGTCCAAATGACCCTAAGTACTGGAGCTGGCTTTGGTCCATTCAATGTACATTTCCTTTAAATTCTTCAGTTATGCAAAATACATAAATGTTGACAATGGCGCACCGAACCTTCTGAAGCCAAAACGTTAATCGTATCGGAGAGCAATAATGAAATTTTTCTTGATCAAGTATGTCCTGAAGACCAGATGACACCGGAAACGTGACGACATGCATGTTGTCATTGGCAGATATTCCTTTGTTAACTTGGCGAATACTTGTTCTTCGTTAGTCCCGTTTGTGGGTTTGTTGGCTTTTTTGTTTGTAAACAGGCGATTCAGGTGGCAATTTGTTCTGAAAAATCGAATTTGCACAGAGCCCATACTCTTTTTTCTGACCTTTGTCGCATACTAAGGTAAAGGTCCTCAAAAATGTGAAAATCTAAAATCTTTGATAACTCTGGGGTTATTGTTCGATCGTTAACAAAAAATTTACCCTTCCTTGTAGTTGAATTCCATTACAAACCTCTGTAGAATATATCCTGCAGTAAAAGATCAACGGCTTTCCTAAGCGCCTAACTTCGAAAAATCGTGGTATCAGTCCAAATTGAAAAACAATAACCCAAATAATTGCCTATAAAATAATTATTAACCGTCTCATGGCAACAGAAATTTTGGCGAAGGTAGTCAGTGACATGGTTAGTTGCATCGTGCAATTTCAAGGCTGTTGATGACATCATTTCCGGTTGCGATTTCATCAAATTTGATCAAAACTACCGCAAGCTTAGCTACCGATATTGCTGTGTTTAACGCTCCGATATTAAAAATGTTTACATATTCTGCAAGTTTTGTAGTGATATACCATGTTGGAATCGCCAGGCGCGTTGGCACACTGTGGGAGTGCTCTAACATTAAACGCGTTTTCACTGGATGCGACTAAGGTTGGTGGCTCCAATGAGCGGCTTGTATTGAGTACTATGATCCGCTCAAGTTTTTCAGGCCACTTCACAGGCTCTCTCGATGCCTGATAAGAGGACGTGACATTTAACGAGGGTACTTTGTACTCTGGCGCATGCTCTACACGCGCGATTCACTGATAATACGTTCTGCTCCTTCGCAGGCGAACATCCCTCTATACCATGAACCATAAAACGAGCACATTTTAGGTGATGATTTACGCTGTATCACTAGAAAAAGTGTACACTGCTTGGGCACCACAATTAAGTGCATCTAAGAATGGTGATGACTACGATGAAAATGGTTGGTTGGCTGATATGGAAAGTGTGAACGACGTCACGTCCTAATTTAAACGAGCGATCAGCATCACGTAAATGAGTCGATGCGTTTGTTGTACTCATATTATGAGCTATACAGTTATATAGACTATTGATGCGACTCTACGATGAATAATGGGTAACAATGGGTAGGTTTGCGTAAACTAGGCACAATTGTTGTAGAAGTATGCCTACTCCCTAAAACAGATCACAAAGGTTATCATAGCTCATGTAAACCTTACGCATTATATGGACACACATCTTATCAACCTCTGGCAAGGATGTCCGGGGATATAACCAGGCTTACATAACCTGGCTCTGGGATGGGGGTGTGATCGCTTAGTTTAATTAATAAGATATCAAATGTTCGAGGCCCAGCGAAAGGAGATACTTCATTAGTTAGAGAACCAAGATAGAAGCTACCAGTTGAAATCTATAACTTTGATAGTTTGATGCAAAATACATTTGTCAAGCGAATACTTTGAGGTGGAGTTATTAGAACTCTCAAATTGTGACTATGGTATTGGCCAATCGTAAATCACCTGACAATGAACAGACATTGAGTAATTAATAAATGTTGCCCTACAAATGTTGTCCAAATTGTCTCACAAGGCATCATTAGCACATCATTCATTCATCATTATAAATGTGACCGTAGTTTATGCAGATTATGCATATTTGCATCAATTATATAACATTTTAGTGACAACACGCTTGTACAGCTATAAATGATTTATCTTCCTTTGATAAGGCTGTTGTGTCTTAAATTTGTCCTTGCAATAATTGAAGGCGCAAATGCCCTTGATTCGATTGGAAGTTTATTTATTGTGGGATATAACTTGACCATCGATGTCGTGATGTTAGCATGAACAAGCATAAGGTGAAGGCCAATGTTAATGTGAGTTAAGCCACAACATCCGCAACCTATCACCCCTTTTCGTAGATCACCATATTGAGAAAACGGATATCCTTTGCGAATCGCTGGTTATTCCTTATTGGATTCACCAGACTGATGTTTTGCGAAGCTAATGTGATAAAACAGAGCCTGTTTCGATACGAATCAAGCTGCTTAGCTGATGCGATCACGTGATTTAATCGACGCGTTGATGGTGGGTCATGATGATGGAATCGATAGAGGAGAAGCGGGTGCTGCTACACATCCCGCTGCCATAACCGCCGCATGTTTGTGGTGGTCATAACGGCATATATTGATGAAATGTCTGATGATACATCTATATAGAGTGGGTGTGGACACAAATAATTATGATAGTATTCTTCTGTGTGGAGGGGGTCATGCAGCATCACAGGCGAATCTTCCTATGACCCCCACCCGCTCAAGGTATATGGAATTTTAATTTGCAGGATGGGCAGCCGGTATTCAGATGTGTCATGTTTTTAATTCAGAGAGATCTTCAAACATTACGGCAGCTAAGGGTTCATGTTTAGTCACGTAGAGAGTGCGCTTATCCCGTGCTAATGTATAAATGAGCATTACTGCGCGTGCTTAAATGACTGCCGTGATTACCCAAATAAGCCTTGTGATCTATACAACCGAGTAGGTTTATGCAGCTGACCTCTACGGGCGATATGGGATCAACTGTGGGCTAACTGTACAATAGTGTAGAGTTGAATTGTCAGGATAAATAGCAGGGCTGTTGTTAATCCTATCTTGGCAGTTGCCTTGAGGTCAAAAGCACATTGCTACTGATCAAATCTCAGCTTCACATTGAGCAAAACGCATTCTTAACAGAAAAACACAAGATATAGTCAACCATTTATATCCACAAATGGCGCTAATGACCACGAACACCCGTCGAGCTGCCTGGACTTTATTGTCTGACACGCCTTATCCTCTTCCCATGTCCGCCGTCGGTCTAATGCTAATTTTAATGCCTATCTAGGTCAATTTTTATTCATTGCCCTATTCCTGATCATAGCATTTATGGTGATGTTGGCTAAATACAATTATACGGAAGCTGACTCAATAGTAATAAACACGCACGGACAATTGTTATTAATCTTAAGCTTATTCATTACATTAAATAAAACCATGTGTCGTATGGAGCTGCAGCCTATTCATAAGGGCTGTGGCGAGTCGGATGGCCATATTACTGATCATGATCAATAATTTAGAAAGAGACAGGTGTCAGTGAATGCTGGACCACATTTTATTAGAAAATCCTGAAATTACATTTTGTCTTTGTTATTGTTATTGCCTTATTGCACACTTGTCGGATGCAACTGGCTCACTGACCATGATAAGAAAATGTATTGACACAGGCAATAGATGCAAATGATGTTCACGCCTGCGGGACATATAACCTCTGACCATCAATCTGACTGACTTGCAATCTCAGAAACCATAGCTCTTACCCTAGCATGTACCGCAATAAAAGGAGGTGATTAGTACAATATGAATGAATTGTTCAACAGGTTTCTTGTGCTGCGTCTTATTGAATGAAATTTCGACACATAAATTGCATGTGGTGGATTTGTGCGATATGATGTAATTAACTTTGTACATAGTATCCCACGACATGCTGAAATATGAGTAATAGTTACAACTTAAGCATGTTCATGTTATCAGATTAATCGTACGAATGAGTACAATATTAAACTGTTGCTGACATTTTTTAATGAGAAAGACTCGTCGCATATTGTGAATTTCAATAGCATTATGCTGATGCAATCTAGCTCGAATCAATGACATGGAATTTTAAATCACACACCAAGTGTTGTGACAAATTCCGGAAGTATATTCAAGCATACAACCTACCCACAGTAAAAAGCCTGAGGCATGTGGGCTTGGTTTCCTTTCACAAAGCTAATCGGGTTTCTTCAGAAATCGTAATGTACATCGCAATAATGAGCACCATTAATGTTTCCTTTGAAAGCCTTTCACGCAGTTTCCATTAGTCGCCATATATTTCGTTCCGATAAGTTGCTGAAGTAAGCAGTCGTTGTTACGTCATGAACTCCTGCATTCGCTAGTGCGCGACATACGGGAGCCTGGCAAAGTGTTAATCATTACTTCTTGATCAGTTTATCATGCCCAATTGTTTGACAAACGAACTTACCACAGTACATTAGTAACAGTCGTTACATACGACCGTGCATGCACACCTCATGACGACATCAGCTCCCAGAACATTTCGTTTACTGGACAGATGTCAACATACGTTTATAACGCTTATTAATGGTTTGGTACCAAATATGCGTTTTTAGAAACTAATCAGTGTATTTAACACATTCATGACACTTCAAATGTCCCATTTAGCAAACGCCATAGTATTCACGGACCCAGACCACAAAATAGTTAAGTCAAGCATGCTATCAACAGACAAAATAGAACAACATTAACATCCGATATTATTCAAAGACCTGCTACGTATTAGTAAAACAGAAATATAAAAGCCTAATAATCATTATTCAGTAATGCACGGTCAAAACTGAAAACAAAGGAAACCATAGGTTTCTCGCAAGGACAGTGCCAATAATATTATATACAAAAACAAAGAAATGCGCAGTTTGCTGAATGGTTACATTGCATCAGTATTCAGCATTACTCCCAGACAGTAAGATTATTTAATGGCGGTGAACAACCATCAAAACAATATTTAAGTCATTACGAAGTCCTACAATTGTCATATTCTTTAAAACCCGAGAAAGGCGCCTATCCCAAATTAAATCATGTCTTCTGGAACAACAAGCCACAGAAATATCGCTACGGCCTTTTATCACATTAAAGCAATCAATTTGAGACGGGAATGTGCCCGACGACTGGAAATGTGCCATTATTGACAATAAAGTCATAGAACTATATCAGTATACTTAGCAAGGCTTTGAATCAGCAGAACTCTGGACGAACCTCTATGAGCTAATAACAGCCCGATTAAGAAGAACGTACAATCGTAGTCAAACAAGATAGCGGATTCGGACGTTGGTCCGAAGGGCACGACTGACATCATTTGACTGGAAGGCAAATGCACTCATGTAAAGACTGTCATCCATGTTGTGCGGCTGCATATTTTCATTTGTATATAATAGTACATTTCTAACGTTGTTTCATACATATAACCAGATTAAGTGCAGAGTGCTCACAGCACCTGGTTTTGTACATGTTATGTTATGTATGTGAATGTATGAATGTATGAATGTATGTATGTATGTATGTATGTATGTATGTATGTATGTATGTATGTATGTATGTATGTATGTATGTATGTATGTATGTATGTATGTATGTATGTATGTATGTATGTATGTATGTATGTATGTATGTATGTATGTATGTATGTATGTATGTATGTATGTATGTATGTATGTATGTATGTATGTATGTATGTATGTATGTATGTATGTATATATGTATGTATATATGTATGTATGTAAAAAGGTTTTTCTATGTTATTCTATAAGGTTAAGCATCCTGTCTAAGCTGCATGCAAATGTTTGGATGAATTAAACACTCTATCAGCAAAAAGAGGCAATCACATCTGTGGGAAAAACATTCATCCAAGTCGCCCGAGGCCAATGTGTGTTTTCCCTTTAAATTGCAATCACAAGTATCGTTTTTTAAGCCAATAATCCCGTCATCATCACTGACTGGTGATATTATAATGTCATTACTCACATTAAGTATTTTCAGCGCGTTCGCAGGATAGGCATTGTTTGTTCAATTTGTTTAAATTCACTGGAATAAGCTTAATGTCTACGTGACTTTGAAGCTTGTTCACCTGTCAACTGATCGGTCAGTGGCATAATCCCGTCTGACTTGAGGCTCTCTGCGTTAATTTGATATCGTCTGAACAGGTGTTTAATGTTGGTGGTCTACGCGATGTCTGGGGACGTGCCTGGACGAGTTCTGCCCACGGCAACTACACAGGAGATTGCGCATGCACAAGTGTCCCACGGCATTTGCTGATTCATTTATATATCAAGGTTATGAATATGCATCAGATGGATTTTATTTTATCACATGTGTGTGAACCTTTTATGAGGAAGAGGTATTTTCTTCAAACACTTCCGCATTTGACACGCTTATTGACATAGCTGTCAGCAGTGGTAGTGTGGTTGAAGACTATACAAAAAAAACACGACACAATGCTCAGCATATTAAGGAAAAATAGGGTCGCAGCAATTATCGCCTAAAATGTCCATGTATTCATTTAATTTTGATAACAGGTTTTCAGAGTGTCAGGGCTATGCATCGCACATATTCTTTGCACATAGCAAGTGTCACTGTCACGAAAAGCGGAGATAGCTTGCGGATATTGTAGCATAGCTCACACTTACATATGCCTACACCTTGTGCTTTTTCATTGCTCAGGATAACATAACGTTATAGATGGCCAGGTTACATATCAAAATTATTATACAGACAATCAAATCAATGGCTCTTATGCCTTCAAATATTTCATGAACAGATTTTAGACACAACCGTTCCGACTTTTCCACGTACGAATTTTTTAATAAATTTAACGTTTTGTATAATGAATGAAAAATTGCCTGACCTGCATTAACTATGGTCATATATGGCCTGCCCACAGTCACATATATAAGGGTACCAAGAGCATTCTGGGAAAACTTGCGCCGTTATTATTCAATTACGTGATTGAATGCTGGACCGATGATGCCCTGCTAGACAATTCTGAATGTCATATTGCAGTCGGATTCTGAACAAACCGACAGGTCGGGCAACTGATATTGATTACCCCAGAGATATTTAAAACTCAATTCCTGCTCATTTTCTTGTGAATGCGGTTGGTCAATACCATTATAGAGTTCTCGTTAATCCACCTCTGGGGATTTACGTGACCAATGTATTTGCATCAAACTGAAGTCTAGAATTTCAACTGGAAGCTTCTATTTCGGCTCTCAGACTAATGAAGTATCTGCCCTCTGGGCCTCGAACATTAGATGTCTTATAAATTTAGCAAAGTAATCACTACCCCATCAAAGAGGTTTATTAGATGTGCGTCCATAGAATAAGTAAGGTTTACATGAGCTGTGTTGACCTTTGTGATCTGTTTTAGGGAGTGGGCATAGCGTCTCTACTGCAACGATTGCGCCTAGTTTGCACAAACCTACCCATGGTTACCCATTATTCATCGTTGAGGCACATTAATAGGCTATATAACTGACTAATTCATAATATGATTACTGTAGTCACATCGACCTATTTACGAGATTCTTATTACACGTTCAAGTGAGGACGTGACGCAGCTCACACTGCTAATTCTGTCAACAGACCATTTGCACCATGGTAATCACCACTTTATTGTGGTACCCAAGCAGTGTATATTTCTATAATCGTTACAGCGTAAATTATCACCTAAAACGTGCTCATTTTATGGTTCGCGGGATGGGGGGATGTTCGCCTGCGAAAGAGCAGAAAGTATTCTCAGAGAATGGCACATGCAGGACGTACGTCAGCGTGCAGAGAACCCTCGCCAAATGTTACACCCTTTTATATGGCCTCGGGAGACCCCTTGAATAAAGTGGCCTGCGCAATTGCAGCGGATCAATGTACTCAAATTAAGCCGCTCATTACAGCAACCAGCCCTAGTCGCTTCCGATATAAACGTACTTTACTTTAGTGCACTCCCTAAGTACTCACTGGGGATTCCAACATGGTAATGTATTTGATGACTGGTTAAGCGCGATACCACTTTATAGCTATTTCGTTCACGTCATCAATGTATTAGTCGGTCACTATGGCCTTTGACAGCCATCAGAGTCAGGGTGGCGAGATGGCTTTGCGGGTCAGAATAAGATGTCACTCAAGGAAGGACTTAATGGAGCAGGCCGATAATATCACTGTGTTCTCCTAACCGTTGGAAAGAGATGATGATAATTTTTTATAATAATCAAGTTAGCGATCTATATATCATTGTGGACAGACATCCGCTTATATAGCTTTGCAAACAGAGCTTTACTGATTATTCGAAGACAAGGCGAACAAATATACATATATATATGCTTAAATATATATATATACATATATATATATATATATATATATAATATACATACTAATACATATATGCATATATATGTACATATATATATGAATGCATATATATAAATAAACATATCTATGTAGATATTTTACATATACGGCAGCAATTTAACTTTCTGTAAAATATGATACTACCTTATATTTACCCAATGTTTATATCTATTTATATGTATATATATATGTATATATTGACGTGTTTTAAATATGCTGAGACCGAGTCGAACATATCTGAGATGTATCTTTACAGCACTTCTCTTCATAATATTTTATGTAGGCCATAAATAAACCTTATTCAACCACCACATTACATACAAATATCATTAGTGTGCTTTCCGGACGTTGCCTTAACCCGGTCTTGTAATCCTGAAATGCGTAGCCTATGACCAATACATAGATCAGTTTCTAATAAGCGTTTGCTTAAATCCGTATCAGTATGATATGCAGTCTACTACCTCACCAATATCTAGCATTCCCTGTGTTCTGCTTAATCAGACCATGTACTGGTCGAGAAAATCTCTGAGACTTACAGGGATCACTTCTAATCCTCGGATATTGCATAACTAACAAAGGGAACCACGAATGCATATCAATACCTTCAATATTCATCTCTGATATTGGCTACTGTTTTTGTTAAATAGATAAAGAAATTTATGGTAGCTGGCAATTTGTGATCAACAATTTGTTTTTTATAAAGTCCTCTCCTTGAATAATGATTTACCTGAACGGGTTATCCCATAAAGCCAAACTAAGTCCTCTAAATGAAGCTTACATGCATATTCTTATTGTCCTAACCGCCGTGGTTGTATATCGTATCGTGGATTGATGGATACAATACAAGATTTGTAATGAGCGCAGAATCGATGTGTATGAGCTAAACGTAAGGTATAACACTGATGTATGGAGGGCGGGAATTTCACGTACACCAGCGACGAATACCATTTGATTTGGAATAAAACGCCAACATTGGAGCGTCCTGCTTGGTATTGATTGCAATTATAGCAATTAATAATGGGGACACTAAGCCAGCCACAATATTTGCCATGAAACCAAAAGTTGCAGATGACTTATATCCTCTAACATATGCGACGTCGCGCCTCCATGGGATCGATTTGACAAACGGGTCGGAGACAATGTTTGGAATTCTATTCACACTTATTTCAAGTGGTGACAATACATCACTTTCAAAGACAAAGTGTTGCCTCTGTGTAAGAACACGTGGCCAAGGTAGCAGCATACACGTACGCACCTACCGTATCGATAGCACACACACAACGCAAACGCACTTGGGACGGTAAACCGATGCTTGATTCGTTGGTTGCAGGAAGCATCTAATTTGCCTCACCACTCCAGCATCATGAACGATTTGGAGGTTCGCATTTCAGCGTCATTATGTTGCATCAACCTATGCCATGACATAGGAAATGTATCCTAGGAGTAAAAGGAATGATTGGATACAGTGCATACATGTAGAATGTATTACTTCATGTAATAAGTCCAAACGGTACTGTAGCACAACCTTCCTCGAAAAAAGCAAAGATGCCCCAACCTTCTGAGAACAAGTTGATCATTGACATCAGAACTCACTGGAATAGAAGCTACTTAACGGTAACTTTATATTAACATTTCGATGTAAAAGTACGTTTCTAATATTGTTCCATATATATAAGCGGTTATATCTAAGGCTAGAGTGTCTACAAACCTTATACATTCACTTTACTCTTAACATTCACTGTGTTGCGCTTGATCTTGCCCGTTCCGTTTCTTGTTAATCAATGATGAATATTTCAACGCAATAATAGGCTGAAAGGAATGTTATATACGTAGTCTATTGTATATTGTATAGGTCCTCCAAAAGACGAAAGGGTTGCCAATTGACTGGCCTGGTTGCTTTTAACTGACCTTTCACTGACTCTACCACCTTCCAAAAATGACGTCAACTTCAAACCGCTAATGTGGAAGCTGATCAATATGTTGGGCGATGTATTGTAACTTACAGGTACACGTTTGATTTAATTGCACAGGATTATTACATATTAGATATTGACAGCATAATTGAATGATAATGCACGCTCGACATTGTGTGCACGTTTGTGGTTGATTTGGGCTTGATTTTCATTTCGCCTATTAATCTGTTATATAATTCACTTTGCTTACTTACAATAAGAAAACTGCCCATCAGTGCTTCGACATACCGTGGAAACATTATTATCTTATAAGAATATTTCGCTTGCCAATCCAGAGGAATCTTCGAAAGAAAGAATCACGTGTCATATGGTAAGACTCTTGCGATTAATCACATGCAAACAAATTAACAAAATAACAAAACTACAGTCAGTACATGGCTCTGGAAAAGTACATTTTAGGATGAAGTACATAAACTACGTCTGTATCTAGTGGTGAGATCAACCTACAACGCCATGGTTCAGTGGCGATTGGTGAAAATCCATTTTACTACTTCTGTGTTCGCTGACAATAGCAATAGGTTAACAGCAAAATGACATATATGAGTAAATATTCCATACATGAGATTTACAGCAATTGGACAATAGAAATTGATCGATGTATTATAAATCTGGGCAAATTAAGAGTTATTGCATGCTTTCCATTGACCCATTCATGCACATCAGCATTCAATGAACATTTTGCCCTATTCCACGCACTCAATGCTCATAATTGATCTTGTGCTATTCCTTGTTCATTCCTATGGCGTTCTTTATCAACTCACATGCTGCTGTTAAATTATTCTAGCTTTCTCAATTTGTTAACCTGTTCATGTCTTGCGTAACTCATTTCTTTTATCACTTTTAATTCAAATGTTCATAGGGCTACTTTTGTGTGACAGAAAGTATCCCGTAGAGGTAATGTGTATACGTGGAACATAGCTTGTGGATGCCATGGATAATAGTTTATATAACATTTAGCAGTAAGTTGTATCAAGTTCGGGTCTCGCGTTTACTGTGGAATCAGGATGCTCACGCGGCTCTTCTTGTGGCCTAGTCCAAGAAGATTAGGTCTCTTGGAGTCGCAGTTTCGTCAGATGCAGATCAATATAGCAAACATGACTCGTATATTTTTAACATGATAACCACCATATCTGATTTAAAAAAATTAAACAGCTTACTTGCTGGCATTATGTGAAAAACCCCCCTTTCTAAGTAATTTGAAAAGAAAGAAAACTTCCGCCAGCGCTTATTCAAACGACGGTGTTCGTTTCTTCTGGCCTGCAGATAGTTATTTGCAGTTTTAATTATATTGTTGTACATTTTGTGGAATGCACGCACTGATGGACATAATTTGATATGTCAAATGACATTGTACCAAAGCATGGACAGAAGAGAGATTGTTGGCTAGCTCTTGGATGCATACATTATTTACTTATTCCAATAGATCCATCGCTCTCTAGAAGAACGTGTCAATCAATATCAATACATGGAGCGAAATCCGCAGGGAGGCTTATATGGCAATAAAGATAAAGGCGTATTGCGCCATGATGGCCAAACTTTACGTCTACAGAGGCATAATACCAAATGCCCCAACAGCAATGCGACGCTTTCATGCGCTTTGAATGATTGGTTCATCTGATTTATGGCGGAGTTTTGTTATTTCCTGATACCATTTCACTAATACAACTTGTGGAACAGATTTCGCACGGTTTACTAATGATATGAATTATATCGTTATTATCAAAAGAGCAGGTACAAGATTTTGCTTTCTCCTTAACATGATTTATTCCCTCATTGCTGCCGATTGGCTGGGAGGTCTGCTTTATTTTTTATTAAGAACGTATTGTTTTTGGATATTTGGCTCGATTGCATATTTGCTCTGGTGCTGCATTTAGATACAAGGCTGTACGTCTTTGCTCAGATATTGATATACTTTATTTCCGTCGATAGTGAGTTTAGAATATTTAAAGATGCCCTCGATGCTGGTGTATCTTTATTCTAATTAAATCGCTTCATATTTTGCTGTTCATTCAGTCTGATTGGTTCAACTATTTACGAAATCGATACGACTTTGGGTGTATGCTATATTGCGCGGTTGAGATTAGTTAGTCACTAACATTCACTTCGCATCTTTTCTCTCTCACAGTTGGTCATTAAAAGTTGCATTTGACAATTAGTGCACAGTTATATATTTACTACACGTTGTCGATTCACTGCGCATTTGCTTTTTCATGCATAAATAAGTTTGATTTCTCATTTGATATTCACTGCCCATTTTAGATTCCATGCAAATGTGATATCCTCTGCCTGAGTGATCTTTACCGCTCGTTTGAGATTCACTGTGTCGGGCTTGATGCTGTTTGTTTTGTTGTTTGGTGACATATGAACAAGTCATCAGATTTGAAGATCAAATCCTTGAATTTTATTAAAGTTCACTGACAAGTTGCAAAGACTTGTTTGGACATATAAATGAAGGAAGAGATTTGTTACCATGTTTATTCGTACTCTGACCTCATTCGACTAGAACTAGCAGCGATGATGTCGTTGACTAATGAAATAGCCAATCGGGATGCGCGGTGTAAGAATGGATTTCAAGGTGAAGGCTCACGCCTCATTTTATAGCCAATCAACAAATGCACATCCGATTATGGCTGCAGATTTAAGTTATATATTTTTGCACATTTGCAACTACCGCACGTTTGAGATTCATGGCACGTTTGATATTATATTCGCTGAGAATGGCCAGACACATTAAATTCATTGCACTCTTTATTTTTTATGATACTCATGATGTTACATTAATCGTAATCAGGGTTGAGAAACACAATGATGCACTTAAATAACGTTACCGATTAAGTTTAATATCAACAGCTGATAGGTTTCCACAGCAATATTGCAAGTCAGTGCGTTGATGCAGTGAAAGGTTATAGACGGACGAATAGCATGTTTGAAGTCATCGGGTAAAAATGCGACATTAATGAACCAGATAACAGGACTAAAGTTTATACCTTACTCTGCAGAAATGATTATTATTATGAAAGTGTATGTCAAGTAACCAGGGAATTCGAAGATTAACAATATTTCTTTTTTTCTGGAATGTGTACCTCGGTACCGCTTGCAAACGAGTTCCAGTCGGATTGAATTTCTATGCCAAGAGACACACTGCATTAGTGTATCTCCTATTAATCTGCCTTTCTTATAATGAAGTGGACCACCTAAACACAAGTACACACGCAATTGCTTTCGTAAGTTATGGTTGCTCATAAATATTAAATCTGCAACATATCTGTCTTTCTAGTAGTTAACCCAAACCAATTGAGCAAATCTCAGTGATTATTGGATAGCTTGTATATAATGTATATGCATGTATATGAATGAAAAGAAAGAGTGGGCTTGTTGACAAAAGTCATTGTCCAAATTGCCCATTACACATGAGCTTGCTACTGTACTTTCAATGTAAATTCTCTTTCGCGTTTTGTGGTGGAATGATACAATATAAATGTTGACAATGGAGCACCACCGATGCTTCTCAAGCCTACCTTTAATCGCATCGCAGGGTCAAAATTAACTTGCTCTTAATATCATATTAATGCTACATGATGTGAGCCATCAGTTATGATTCTCTGTACTCTTACATTTACATAGGGAGAGACAGTGATCGTAAAATAATATTGCCTTCAATACGACGGCTAATAAAAGGCTAATTATCATATATTTAGAGATGTGGTGATTTTAGAATAAATCTGCATTGACATATTGCAACCCTTTCTCTTTTATAGTAGCATAACGAAATATAGACAACCTAGTTGTCTTGCTTGTGATTCTGATGGGCTTTTTACTTTGCAAAGGTTTTGTAGATCAATCCCGTATGTTAACTTGCCGAATACCCTTGCCAAGTCGCAATCTTCAAAAAACTTCTGTTTGTAAAAAGGCAAGCATTATCAATGCACGGAATCTGAATGTTTTGCATTTACCTCATATCGATGTAAAGATCACAGATTATGTGACAATCTATTTTTCAGGATATCTACATCGTACCAAATGTATGTACAAGCATAGTTTGTCAGATAAACTTTCAACGTAAGAGTGGGGAAGGGGAGAGGGCAGAGGGGAAGAGGTGGCGTAGAGTGTGATGACCGATAACGGATTCGCGGTCTCTGCCCTCGGGGACATCTGTTCATACTTTACAAAACGTTCGTTACGTTATATGACATTATAACTTGGATCATTTTGGGCCACTCCTGCTCATTCTACATATACTAAACCTCACCAGCCAGTCGGTTTGGGATATTTAGGTTCAAACACTTGGCAACATTTTGAAATTTTCTGGTGGTTTCTTGCAGCCTTGCCATTTGGTATGTCAAGAATTGGAGTGTACATAGGTTTGGCCACACTATCCCGGAAAAGAACAATTATTAAATGAATTGTTTTTACGAAATATCTCTGATTGCTTTCGATTAAAGAGATATGACATCACTGTATATACCGATATATGGCAATGACATATTTGACTTTCCATCCAAGCTAATTCAGTAAAGCAACGTCAGCAGTCTCATCCTCCTGGATTACTATATAGAAACTGACAGAGGCCTTTTCAATAACCCAATCTCTTACAGCCTGTCTAGAACAGCTAATTAAGCATTTTTATTCATGATTCCGAGACAATGGTTTTTGGCAAGAGAAGACCTTATCTTCATTAAAACTGCTGCAGAACCTACTATAAAGTCGCGCCGGGAGGTCTGATGTACGCCAGCCAGTTGTGTTCCAGCTATTCAATTATCCAGTACCCTCCTGCCATTTTTAATCTTGATGAGAACTAACTCCCGACACTCAACTGAACTAAATGTTATAATGCGGGGTTAATTACGCAATTTGTGTCCCAATAATTCGCAAATTTAACCTTCTCCAACCACATTCCTGGAAGAGAATCCCCCCACCTGAAAAGTATATCGCTCTACTCGCTATGGTGATTATATAGTATGCCGACCTCCACAGGCTCGTAATCAATGTCATTGCATATTCTGTGTTTTCTTTGAGCTTACTAGGGAATTAATTAATTGCAAGCCCAGCTGTCTTTGCAAAACGCGTCTTATTGCCCTATAAATAATGTTATGAGGGAATAACGGATGAAATGAAGGCTGAGGCAAAAGAAGAAACCACGTTGGTGACTCCCTTTAGTGAGTGACACGGGAATTCAGGTCGGATGTGGTGGTCGCATTATATATAGTAATACGAGCTACTTCAGTAGCAAAAATGATGCCCGGTTTATACTCAAGACATGTCGCCTTCAGACGCTGTTTCTACATCGCAACACAAGCCTCTCGTTATACAGTCAACAGGTCAATCTCGTAAACAGCTAACGAAGTGCATCACAGACGCCACACTGGTGGATGCAGCGGCCAGGGCCTGAAGCAGTTTACAACTCTCGCTTTCTGCTGACCCGCAAAGAACCGTAAATCAATTAGCGCCGGGCTATGAGATAACGAGGCGAGCAGGGAATGGCAATACAACGGCAGAAAACAATTATAGGATGGTTCTGCATCTGATCGCCACGTGGGGCACTTAATGAATGATATAAATCAACTCTAGCGCTTCTGACCATTGTTATTGCTTTGTTGCTATGAAATGTCGCTGTATGCGTGGAGCCAATGGAATTTATGTTTTTTCAAGTCCTCGCTCTATAGCGTATATATTAACTCAAAGGAAGGATCAAATAGATAAATGTGATCATCCATAAGTAATATGGTGCCTTGATTGTGCCAAGTTCGGACTCTAGTAAAAGAGGTTATAATGTTTTTATCGCACTCAGAGGGGAATAGGTCATTCGAATGTTTTCGCCAAAACCATGATAACACTGTAAGACATTTTGAGCTAATGTTTTGGGAGACATTAATTCATACTGGTGTATTACATGAAGAAGTCACCTGAAAAACCAATACACATAAATTACGAAATTGCAGTATGTAGGAAAAAATGGCTCACTTTGCTGAATTTCATTATATAGGCGTTCAGCCAATATTGTGGTTCTATTCATCTTTGAAAATACAAGTTTGCTGATTAATTAATTCAGATACAGATATGTAAGGGGTATTGCATTTTACTGCTCACACTCGTTATATTAATGAGAGGTTTGCTCCGATATTTGCATCCCCGAAGCGCACTCATTTCAGACGTACTCAATATAAGCTTCCAAAGTATGAACCTTTACAATGTGTGCAGTGTGTATATTTTGTAAATAATTTGAAATACAATCAGTATGATAATGACAAATGCTATTACTCACAAAGCATGATAGCAGTTTTGTTTACTATTTTTCCCGCTCGTGAATGCAGTAAATGTAGCTGCTATTATTAACGAATTATTGACACAGAGATTGTGCAATTAACCCCTCACCGCAGTTTAGTTCAAATAAGTGTCGGGAGTTAATTCTCATCAAGGTTATAAATGGCAGGAGGGTGCTGGATAAGTGAATAGCCGGAGCATAATTGGCTGGCGTACATCAGACCCCCGGCTGGACTACTTAGTAGGATATACATCAGGTTTAATGAAGATAAGGTATCCTCTTACCAAGATTCATTATCCGATAGAATCTGGTAACACCTAAGAGTTTGTCAAACTGGCCCAATATCTTTGATATCCAATGCATCTTACACATAGGAAATGTTCATGTAAGAGTTCCTTAACTGCATTTTGCAGGTGTTAAATAACGATTGAATCCTACGAATCGGAATTAGGAACATAAATGTTGTCAGGGATTGGATTATTTGTTAGGCCTCTGCCAGTTCCTATATGGTAATCCAGGAGGTTGAGACTGCTGACGTTGCTGTACTGAAATACCATAGACGCAATGTCAAATATGTTATCGTCAGATATAGAGATGTAATATTTTTTTCCAATATGGCGCGATTTGATCAGAATAAAGATACTCTAGCTGACTTATACTAATAGTGATTAGTTTTCTATACTACGTAGTGTACATTTAATCGTACCCCTGTACAACTTAAACGAGCGGTTTTAAGTAAGTTAGGTTATGTGAACGGAGCAACATAACACGCATAACGTTTTATCCAAATGAAAATTGGCAGCCGCATTAGAAACAGCTAAGTTGATTAGCTGGAAAGCAAGAGCCTTATGGGTACATGGGAGAACTTTATTAAAAAGTTAAAAAACGTTAAGTAAAAAAACCAACCCTTATATTGTCAGAGTTCATCAGAAAGTTATGACCATATTATTGCATCTGAAATATTTGTTGGTATATTGTTCTTTATTGCTATGTCAATGCATCGCCTATCTAATAATATAGCTGATATTATTGAAATAAATTTAGCTAAAACAAGATTGATTACATTGTTCCTCTATATATATATTACGGCCAATCTATTTATGCTGTGAAACAACAATCAGCAACAAAAAAACACTGATGGTAAAATTATCATGAAATAGCCTGGCATCATATTTCAAAGAGTTTCATAATCATATCACATGCACCATTATTATATTTGAGACCATGCAGTATTAACACTGCTGCGATGAAGTATGATTGTGACGTAAATTCATAGCTTTTATTAATTGACTGAGAAACAATGGGATCGGCCAATGACGAAAATAGAATCGCGACCTGTATTGTGAGATAAAAAAACTGACCAATTTTAAGGATAAAAATTAAATTTCGAAAATATATAAGTTACATGATTAAGAACTTTGACTATAACTTCACAGTATTTGATATGTTCTAAAACACCATTTTTCTACTAAATTTTCATCATCAGCAAGGTGGTAATGCAAAACGCAGTGCAATCCTGAACATTATCATACTGAAAAGCTCCGATAAGAGTTTAACACGTTGCAGGCACGTAGTGTACCTATTGACATATATAATAAGTAAGCCTGTCATTCATATGTTTCGTGGCGCAGAGGGAGGCGTTAGTCCATTCGTGCGAGAGGCCGGTGATCAAATCCCGCTCAACTATCATTCAATTGTTATCTAAATTTTCGTACCGCAAGTTCTCTCAGAGCCTAGTTGATAGGAAAACGTTTATGATGGCGGCGCCGGTGAGGCGAGCAGAGAGTTTTGACGATCTTTGTATAGCATGATGCGTAGGCTGCTGTTAACAAACGAGTAAAAACCCAGCATAAATGACTCCCGCTGTACTTCAAGCTTACCTTGTGAGCAAACTATCGATAACTTACCATTGACAATTTTAGATATTTGTTCAGAATTGAACGGTAGTTCTTTTGGTGAATACCAACTAACTCAGATTTCAGTTCCGTTTTAACTTTGATTCGTTCGTATCTGGAATTGACGTCATCGACATTCATAAAGTTTAGTTCATGAGATAAACGGTGCCCATGACAACCACTGACAATATTTTTTATGACCATTGGACCAATGTTTACGATAATACAAACGACCGAAAGAAAGCTCATGTGGATTTTTTTTTCCAATTCAAAGCGCTTTGAAAACGATAAATATTTTGATAAATCATATCCATTATAGAATATTAGTAATTGATACATGTTTCAGAAAATGTTATTTAATCTTTTCAGTCTGACTATGAATAGTAAATCAATTTCTAGATAAGTCGGACTATGAATAGTTAATCAATTTCTAAAAACGTTCAGATTTTTGCTACCAGAAAATTTTCGACCTGCAAGAATTTTTTTAAACAATGCATTATTAAAAATAACACCACTTTAGAAACAGTTTACAATCATATTAAACTTTAAGAATATATACATTGTCTTAAAGTCAAATTATTATACACGAATATATTTAGCAATGAACATGTGTCATTTTCTGAAAAGAATTTGATGGTTTCGTAAACGGAAATGACGTCATCGACATCTATGAAATCTTCGAAGGAGACCAAATATCTTGCAGAGAACATGTGACTCAATATTCATTACCATCGGACATGTATTGACGATTTTATTAGGATTCAAAACATTCATGAAAATTTTGTTGACATTTGGACTGGTAGCACGATTTTTCGACCTGGGGCGCTTAGGAAAGCTGCTGGTTTAATGTCTTATTACATATCTAGAAAAGTTTGCAAAATTATGTAATTTATATAATGATCCAATCTCTATTAACGGAGTTATTCAAGATACTATTTGTTCACTTGTTTGATGATCCTGACCTTACCTTATGGTCAAGGTCAATACAAAACCTCTGGGTTCTGTGCGTTATTAGGGCAGACCATTTAAAATAACTAACTTGGAAATTCTTTTAATAATTGCGACCTGTATCGCGTGCCAAAATGTGAGCTTACAAACATACATAGCCACAAACGCGACTGACAATCGTAACTTAGCAAATGCGATTTCGCAATGTTAATAAAAGGCGGTGTATTATTTCTGGTAAGTGCTGCATGAGTGTCTTCAAGTTCCTGTTTGAATCTGTTCCTTAGCCGGAAACAAAATTTCGATGAGACCTCGGCAATTCGAATTTATTATAAAGGATTCTACACTCCACATTATCTGGTTGACATGATATCATCAAGATTTATTATAAGGTCTGCTATAACTACATTGACATAAATCCAATTGTAATGACAATGTTTAGTTTTTAATGTGATGGGGATTATGTTTGTAACACACAACCTACAAGCTTGTTAATGGGATGGTGTAGGCACGGCTGTAATGTGTGGTCGAAACTGACGAGAAGTCAGCAGATGAATAATATAACTTGGCATCTAATAGTCTGTTGAGAAATTAAATGCCAAATAGGTTAATAGAAAAAATGCCGACTTCCCAAACAATCGGTGTCAACCAAATTATTTTACTGATAGTGAGGGAATAAATCATGTTACGGAGACAGCCAAAACTTGTGACTGCTTCTTCTATTGCTGTTGAGGCATGGTATTATGCCTCTGCAAACGTAAAGTTTGGCCATCATGGCACAATACGCCTTTATCTTTATTGCCACATAAGCCTCCCTGTGGATTTCGCTCAATGTATTGGTATAGCTTGACACGTGCTTCTAGAGAACGATGAACCGCTTGGAATTTGTATGAGTCCACGGGCTATGAGCCTTATAATTTACCACACACTTATTATTTTCCAACGGTCAGAGCGGATATTTGGTGCATCAAATATGTATCTTGTGCACTGAAAGTGTATAGAGTCTCCCTGTACAACCGCCAGATGAGTAATCGCTGCTTGTCTTACGATGTGAGCGTCGAAGTCCATGAACATAACTACATCTATAACTAACGGCAAATATTCCACCACCTCCAACACATTTGTACATTATTCACACGGATGTAATTGCTTCCGAATTCATCTCGTCAGCGTGGGCAACGATTATTAAACTGCATACATAATTTGGGTAGCTAAATGCTTGATGATGTAGTCGGCGGGAAACACCGCTAATCCAAGGCGGAATACTTAGTATTGACAGTCATGTCAACGTAACATGCACGTAACATTCACGCAACATTCACGTAACATTGACGAAACATTCACGTAGCACTAGCAATTTGATCTTGCGTTGTGTTAAGATATAACCATTCTCAATCTAATGAGGCGGTTTTTGAGCATTATTTTGAATTGCGAGGTTTATCAACCATAAACCATATTGCTGTAAATGATATGCTATGGACGAGAGGCATTCTCATGTAGAGGAAATAGATTATACACATTTAGAATAGTATAATATTCATCAGTGCACGCATTCCACAAAATGTACAACAATATAAATAATTGCTACTTATTGGTTGTAGCCCAGAAATAACGAACACCGTCGTTTGATTAATTGGTGGGTTTTTTTCAAGGTATATGACACTAAGCCAACAAAAAGCAGTTGCATTGGCAGCATCGAAAACCGTGGTTATCATTTTAAAAATACACGAGTCATGTTTGTTCTTTTGATCTGCAACTGACGAAAATGACCTATATATATATAAATATAACATTCTTCTATATTTAGTGGATAAAATATGTGGACAGAATACGTTAGACAAGATGTACATGCTGCACTGCAACTCCCAGAGACACAATCTGCTTGCACTAGACCTCAATAAGAGCCGCGTGAGCATCCTAATTCCACAGTAAGCGCGAGATCCGAACTTGATACAATTTATTGCTTGCTGTTATATAACATATTATTTATGTCACCCACAAGCAATTATCCACGTATACACATTACCTCAACAGGATACATTCTGTCACCCAAAAGGAACCCTATGACCATTTGAAATAAAGGAATTAAAAACATGCATAACGCAAGACAAGAGGAGGTTAACACATTAAGAAAGCTAGAATAATGGAGTAGTAGCATTCGAGTTGAGAAAAAATGAACCAGAAGGATTGTAAAAACAAGTATGAGCATCAAGTGCATGAAGTAGGGCAAAGTGTTCGTTGATTGTGTCAGGGGGACGTGCGTAGCACCATGATGAATGAGTTGATTATGTGGAAAGCATGCAGTTACTCTTAATTGCTTACGTTAATAATACATCGGTCAATTTCTCTCGAATTGGATAATGCTTTGTTCACAGCACAATAGTATAATAATAGAGCAACTGACTGTAGTTGATTGATTAAGCAAAAAACAATAAACGCACAATCGGTACTCAGTCTTTAAAATACGACAGGGCTAGATATTTATATTCTAGTTAATCACTTGCACACCAGTGGAAAGGCTGGACCACAGTTGATCCATTGCGTTACCTTCACAAAATTCTACTACTGCTTCAATCAGCATCCATCAACTAAGCTAGTGGCTAGGTCATAAGCAAGCCACTACAACTATGGACTCGCTCCTATGCGCTGATTTGCTTTACATAAGTCATCCCTTAGGGGGTGTCGAGTAAAATAAACTCAACCAACCAGTCCATATTCACGTCTTGTTGTTGACCTCAAGCCGTGTTGAGTTTTGTCTTTGATTATTAAATTTATCCAATATTTGCAATGCAGGTGGCGCCCAGAATAAATCAAACACCTGCTGTTGTATTGGTGCCTCTTTAGTAAGCGGAGCATTTCTGTGTCATGATATGTATTATAAGAATATCCCTCTACACGCTACTTGAACTATAATGCGATCTCTTTGTATGCTGCTAATGGGGGAGCCATTGGTGCCACAGATCTTCATGGCCGCCATTGTTCAACTGCTGTAAATCTCTTATATAAAATATCGCATCTTTTTCAGATATCCACTTTATTTCTTTGCAACAACAAATCAAGCAATCCTAAGCATCCTGTTATTCATTATCCAACCACAATATATAACAATGTGACTCAATGGCAATATTCTTGATATATGCTCTGCGAACATTAATGATTTTTGTAAAGAAAAGGCCTAAAAATTACTAATGCGACCAGAGTCGATAGGCCGCATTCATGACGACATATGATTTGACGAAATAGGCCATATGATTGTGATTTGGCATTCATTCATTCGCATTATAAGACGCAATGGTTTCTGTACATCAAACATCCTCCTGAGGCATTTCATTAGCAACTAAATGATTTGAAGCTACCTGAACATTAATGTATTGATGTACGTAAGTGATAGTCACTTCCTATACATCATTGGCATCTATTGAAATGCTTGATGTACATAAGTGTAAGGGCTGGGGTGATTTGTGACGAAATAAAACTTATTTCGTACAGTTGCCCTTATAGCTCATGGCGTGGCTCCTACCCTGCTCTTCAGCGTTGATATGAAATACAGTCAGATAGATAATAACTTGACAATCATGTATCAAAGCTGATACCTCTGTGCCATTATTACACAACTGCTTTGTTTTGTTCTAGTTATTTTTGGTAGTTATTTCCCATGAAGGGATTTTTAAATGAGCCTATTCCTACATATAAGGAAGTAATGACTACAACATTGATTCTGTCTTTGATTTTAAACATACCAAATACGCAGATCAAACAAGTACATGCTTGGAAACCTTGCTTAGAGTGCAGTGTGCGGATTCAAATTGCGGATGAAACCATTCATGAATGCATTGAGAATACAACAATCCCTCAAAAATACTAAAATGTAAATTATATAATCAACTTATTTATTCACACTAAGAACGATACGAAGTAATTTAACAGCACAAACTTTTTTCGGGTGAAGGCAGATGTAGTCAATCTACAAAGCGTTGGTAGAAAGTGACTGGGGGTGAGATAAGTGGAAATAATATTATTCCAATAAAACAAATCGGAATATCAATGCAGTGTCTTGACCTATTTGATTCACTTTTCCAAAGAGTGCATTCAACGCCTCACGACACTCAAACTTATATCTCCTCTGAGCGTGAATAAGTCCTCTTGGTACTAATTTATTATAGATTCATTTATGTGATACTTCTCTAATTCAGCATCCGACTGAGTGCATATGCTATGGAGCGAGAACTTGCACAACGCCATTACTTTTTACATTTTCCCGTTGAATGCCCACATCTAGCCTCAGTTAATTGCGAAATATGCAAAGCATAACAAGTTTGAGATTTGATTGATATCATTATCTAATGTGACCTAAGAGAGACATTAAAATGTAAAAGTGCGAAGGACAAAGCTAATTTTAGGAAAGTGTTCAGTATATACATTAGCAAACATCTAAATATATAATGATTCCGATAGACTTCTACGCTCATCCTAATGACCGCGATCAAATTCCATGGGTCAACCTCAAACTCGTTTAGATCACGATCGAATTCACACAATGAAGCTCGATTAGCCCACACATTGAATATACATTTGAAGTCAATTGTAAATGAGCAGGACGAGCATGTTAATGAGAAGCAAATCTCAGCGCTGCAATGTAGCCCAACGGCACACACGTCAAGTGTAGCAAATTTCTATAAGCAGACAGTACATGCTTATGCATGCCACTTAACAACAGAAAGTATGGTGCCGCTTAATTCGTGGGACAACATTTTAGCCTCACAAACTGTTTTTGCTTATATTAATTTATCGTCTTTATTTCCTGATATACTTCATCGTACTGCTAAAATCAAACCACAACCATGTGTTGTACACACTCTAGGTTCAGTTATATCTCTTTATTTGTATAGAACACTATCAGAAATATATTTGCACAATGAACAATTAGTATGCAGTACACAATGGTATGATGCTGATAAGCTTGCTATCACGCGTTTTATCAGCTGTATTATCAATAAAAGAGCCTCGCAAAATGGCGGGATTTTTATACAGCTCTGTTCACAGTGATGGTTGCAACCATTGACGCTGATTTGGCAAGATGGCGTTTTCTTTACAAATAAGCTTTAGATAATGGGTTTGCTTTCATCTACGAGATAGATGCTTGACACAGATGAATGAGCATCATCGAACGGTAAGCAACAGCTTATGTCTATGTGTCAACACTGCATTGCTTCTATGTAATGTGCAGTTTGTTGGCGAATAGAATATTTTGTTGTCGGTCTGAATGCCCGCTATTAAGATATTTTTTCCAATGATTATTTTCCTACTGATCCCATAATACTTATCGATGATATCAGTCATCTTCGTAATGCTGTGTGTATTTCGCTTTTGATTGAATGCATATGCTATAAGGCGACTGCTATCATTACGTCATAACTGTCAACATCTATTCCATTGACGTCACGCATATAGTGATATTTAGTACCAAAATATAAAAACCAAGCAAAAACAACGCTCACACGCTTTAGAGTGGATTTATATCATTCATTACGTACTTCATAATGCGCCCATGTACTGACCCACTCTATGAGTGTTTGTTGGGGTTGAATTGATATGTGCAGGTATGATGACCAGAAGTAATGGCAAACTAGTGTTGATGTAACGCATCAACAATCACCAAGAGGATGAGAATAAAAGATAATGGTTATGCTTATTGGGATGACCATATTTGAGAGATATGAAAAATTGTAGCGATGATTGGAATGATATCATGATCAAAGTAAGAAACATCGTAGAATATTTATGATTGAATAATAATGACTGTGATAATGTATTTATATGTGTATGAATACATACAAATATATAATGTGTATGTATTAATATTTGTACATATCGTTTCGACATCGAAAGCAAATACAAATTACGAGTCCAGCTGGTAAGTGCATTTTGGAAAATGTACAAAACCACACTTATTTGCTGATAACTGTCTGTAGGCCAACTTCCCCCTGGTCATCCTGATTATTTAAAAGTATGTGGGAGGGAGGGAGGGGGGTTTCTACACCACAATAACTATTACATAATGCCACTAAAGTGGTAACTTTTATTTTTCAACATCAGATATAGCGGTTACCATTTTAAAAACAAATGTTTCGTTTATTATTTCATCGGTACCCAATGAAGTACAAATAAATAACCTTTCTAAATGTAGTGAAAATATGCAAAGAGTATACGTCGATCTCATAGTGGACATGTTCGACAGAATGTACACTGGGACTGTGTGAACGTTATCTGCTTGAACTGGACTATAGAAGAGCCACTTCAACATCATTTTGTCGAAAATGCGCAAGGCCCGAACTTAATGTAACATCTGTATTATGTATAACAAATTGTATACAGGTCACACACAAACAATTATCCTCGCATCATCAAAATGCTCATCGCATGCTGTTTTGCATTGATACATCAGTGCGACGTGTGTAGAACCATGGTGAATGCGTTCGTCTGAGTTATGCAAATGACATGCAATAATTCTATCATTATTAGTTTATAAATCCTTTTATTCATGCTAATCGTTGATTTTGTGTAACCTTGGTTTTGAGTCTCTACGTCATTGAACTGCGACTAACCTACCTACTGTAATTTCTTAAGCAACTAACATGAAGTGTTTTCCTACAGTCTAAGTGACGCTTTATCTGATATTCACCTACTGACCCTTCATGCTGGGCTGCGTTAGTGTGATTAAGTTAATATTACGAGTCGGTGACTGGGCCAGAAATGAGACATCAAATGTTAACATCTATGCCGACCCAGACTCATGTTCTTCAATGTTGCATGGTTAATTGGTTCATGTGGTTAAACGCGCTCGAACACTTCAAATTAACTCAGGCAGCATATTGTTAATAATATAATATGAAATTACAGCATAATGTATTGAACTTGTAGTGAAAAAGAGCGAAGAGATCGTTTTTTACTCAGACGGGAGACAATATAACCAGTGAAATCATTAATATGGCTTTAGACAAGTCAATTATGAAGGTACACATTGCTTGACTGGGAAAATGGTACAAAGTACGCCTGCTCTCAGAGCGGTTTGTGGGGTGCTAATACAAACAATCATTAACGAGTCGAGCATGATATGAGCAACGAAATGTAATCCCCCATCCCCCAACCCCAACTAGCACCCCCACCCCCTTCCCCCCACCCCCCCCCCCCACTCCAAAACAATCATATACATGCGGGGGAAACAATTAGGAAATGCGATACGATGTTACCTACGTGATCCGTATGAAACGAAAAATGGTTCCCCAAGCCACCCTTAAACACAGTGATAGTAATAAAAGAACAGATCCCTATGGCAAACCTAAAATTTGTCGCACGCAAAAAGATACCATTCATGTAACTGTGACATCATAGACTATGGAAGGGGCTGATGACAGGAGCGTATATACATTGACAAGGAAATATATCTAATTCGGTAATAATGATTCCATGGCATGTCACAACATTGATAGCCAGATCTCTTGTAGTGTCGAAGCAGAAATGGTTATCGTATAAATTTAATGACAGACGTAATGCATTGCCAAATATTGAAGCGCATACGTAATTATGCTGAAGTAGCAAACGTTGATAATCATTAAACGTGTAAAATGTCGTGTAAATGTGCAGTAAATCTTAATTCTGCAGCCAATTCCAATTTGTAGTTGTCGTGTGGCAACTGAATCTAATGTGCGCCTGCACATCAAAATCAATCGCCCCGAAATGCACCTTGATGGGTTTCAACATCAACGCCTTTCAGTCAAAGTAATTGTTCGAAGATGCTCAGGTCAGAGATGCTCAGTTGAAGTACATCAGAATACATTTTCAAACTCTAATTACAGTGCTGCGGCGTACCTACATAACATTCAAAGAATATCGCTTATTTGATCTCTTTCAGCCTACCATTGTGTCAATGCATAGCCGAGCGACAACATCGAATGTCTAATGTACCATACAGCGTAACGTGTGCACTAGATAATAAAGTAGATGTTAACAGCCAATTGTTCAAAAGTAGAAAAAGGGGACGATTACGAAGATGCTCTAGATGAGCAGCATTACCCACCCAAGTAGCAACGCACAATGTACACACTCGTCGAGTGTGAATGTGCTGACGCATGAAATGTGGACGTTGCTGCTTAATTCTTGTCATTCACATTCAAATGCGTCTTTGATTTGACTATTGTTATTTTAAATGTACACTATATTTATTGATAGAATGGACGATCTCCGCGATGTGTGTGCTGGCTCAGTGACTGCGACTCATGGCGACGGCATAGAATGATCGTTTAATACAGAAGAGCGTCTGTAGTAATGGGAGCATATGGTTGGGTAGCTGCTAAATGCTAATTGTACGACGGCCGCTAGGAGAATGGCGTATTCGGTACAATACCTTTTGAAACGCAAACATGGCGCAAATTCCTTTGTCTTTATTGCCATACTAATCAAAAAGCTAGTCGGATACTGGCTTCTTAAGGTAGATTTAGTTCGATGGTGCTAAGGAGAATTCCATAAGACCAAAATCTAAGTTCTTTTCACATACGCACGCCTTCGCTATTTTACATTCTGTGGTGATCATAACGTGCAACAATATCATAATGTAATCATGACACGCGCCTTGCATTTGCAATGGGGTGAATCGCGTTTTCTTAACAAATTACTTATCATTGTGTATTAGTCAAGCAAACGGAACGGGCATTCCATTTTCTTGTAAATTGGTAGGTTCACTTATACATGCATTCAAATACTTTATAGAACGAAGTGTGACGGCTGGAATGCATCAGACGCACATATTGCTGTCACAAAATGCCACTTTGATTTACTTTTCCACTTGCAATAAGAACTAACCGATCGAATTCATCATAGTATAAATTTATGTCTCGTATCTTCCTCTTACGAATATTTATTATGTGCATAAAGTAAACAGCGAGGACCTGCTTTACGCTATTACTGTCAACATTTATTCCATTTCCTGTGCGCATTTAGCGACATTTGATTGCAAAATACGGTAAACAAAGCAATTCCAATGCTCACAAGCTTAAGAGTTGATTCATATTATTCATTAAATTATCCATATGATTGTAGGTGTGAAGGCCGAAGCAGATACTGAACAGTAGTTTATTGAAACGCATCAACAACTTTAAAGGCAAGAGTTATTCCGTATAATTATTTGACAGCATATCTATTACGATACAATGTGTAAAAGAGCGATCCTTTGCAATCCATGTCTTTTGTTGTATTTTAGAATTTTACAAGGCAGTAAACATAAAACGGTCAAATACATCTAGAATGTAATGTTTCAATAAACTGACTTAATGAAACAAAATTATATATAATTAAGTCAAAAACACGTTGGTGTTATAAACAAATAGTCCACATCATAAAGTAACTTATTTCTGCTGAAAATGCATCATGCACGTAAGTATGTATCCATTTGTGTATAAAGTAATATTTCTGTGGAGTTAGGTGCCAACTTAAGTGTTGTTATCTATCAAAATGCAACGCTCTCAAACCCACTAATCTTGATTGGCCCGCTCCTTAGCGGCAGTAAGATATAGTTGTTATGACGATGTTTTGTTTTTCATGTGATCGTGAATTCCCCGACTAAAACACACAATCTGAAAACATGTAAATGAGATGGTGTAGACTCAGAAAGAAGCAATGTGATAGCGAGATTGATGAGGCACCAACAGTTACATTCGCATGTCGCATTTGCTCCGCAGAATCTACATCAATTCTCTGCGACGTTCATTATCAACCCACACCGCCAATAGTCTACTGCAAACACATATGACGAACATAACAATATTTGCTGCAGTTTGCAGACCAGCGTTATGATAGTGGCGCGAACATCATGCAAATACCTGAATCAAGCATATCAGCGGTGTCTGGACATAAATGACAAACATATTCAATCAATAGTTGAATGCGCTTAGCTTTGAATAAAACAAAAACTAGGGTTGCGTCAATTGTCGGAAATTAGGGAAAACAAACAGGAGATTGAACATATCAATATAATTACTCGGCACATCGAAGTATAATTGACAACTCCACGATTTCTTTCTATAATCACAGCACCAGAACAAATGTGCGATCGTGCCAAATATTTAACAATGATTAAAACATAAAGCAGATTTCCTAACTAATCAGCGTCAAGCTAGTTATTTCACTGGCAATGGGGAAATTGATTATGTCAACGAGAAAACCCTAAACGCGTGATTGCTTCTACAATGAATGGGATATAGCTCACATCATACACTATATGGTTTGTAAGAAGGCGTGAACCTTCTGGTCAATAACATGTACAAGTCAAGGAGTATGAGGACATACAAAAGGCAGGTATAAATCGAATGAACCAGCCGTTCATTCGTGCCGGGGTATTTGGTGTTATGTAAACGCCAAGCTTAGCCATCATGACGCAATACGCCTTTATCTGTATTGCCACATAAGCCTCCCTGTGGATGTTGCTTCATTTGATGGTGATGCTTGACACCTGGATCTAACGCGATGAATCTCCTGGCATCCCCGAATAATGTATGCTTCTAAGTGCTACCCAACTATGTAGATGTAGTATTATGTATGGGTTGCTTTGCGCAAAGTTTAAATGCGTTTTGATGCAACAACGTTGTTGCCCAATGCAGCGCTGGAAGTATAAAGCATTGAAGGAAGCACACATCATATGGCAGAAAGGTAAGCAACAGTTTCACAAGCTCCACTTGTAATTCATCAATAACATCTTGGACCGCCAAAGCGCATAGAAATGTATATAACTCATTGCGCTATGCAGAATATATTTAATTATCATTATTATTTCTCTATGCACTGCTCATATTTGCAATCGCAAAATGTGATAATCTTAATGCGCAAGACTTTCTAAAATGTGCCCATGCCACTTGCTGTGCTTTGGGCCTCCTAAGCTGCCACAAGCTTCGTATGTACTAACGGTAAAAGCGGATAGTCTGCTTATTGAATATGTCTCATGTGCATAGAAAGGTCTATGTACATTGAGAATATATATACATAGAACTATTCGGTATACTTGTCGAGTGTGAAACTTTCCGACAAGCTTCTATATCGAACGTTCTTAAATGATGATTATGCTAATGCGCTACAAAACAACACTATGATAATGCCTTGTAACGATGCTACTGATGCGACCATCAGACGAAAGCTTCCCGGACGGGCAACGATATGAACGCCATTAAGTTCATGAACATATTTTCATATTTGGTTTGATTTGTCAGGAAAATATATTCTCCAGCATATGAACTATAAATGCAATATGCATATATCAAAATTATTCATGATGGGAGTTGGCAAAGCTGTGGTCCCTGATCTGAACTATCATAAGATTAAAAACAATCATGACATATGGAGGCATACAGAACAATTAATCTTTGTGTGCATCATCATGTTCAATTATATAGATCAATATAGATTAAAAGTTCTTGCTAACGAAATGTCTGCTATGGGATCAGGTCAATACATAATTTCAGTGAGTAGCGTTCTCTTCAATGCCTGAATACATCAGTTTTATATCGGGTAATTTAATCAGTGTTACCAAGGATATGGTTTGATCATCTTTCTATCGGGACAACCTGGTGGGGCTGACTGGCTTTGCCGGCTAACTTTTCACAAGCAAACTATTTGTGAAGAAATCCCTGCTGCAACATTTGCAAACGTGATTGATATTAAGCGCCTCAATGGCCTTGTCATATTAAAGCTGCGGTGTACGGTGAGGGTCGAACCGAAAGAAAGCTGTGTTATATTGAGACACGGTCGCGCGTATCCCAAGTATAACTGCGACTTATAAAGTATAAAGGCGTGGTCCATTCAGTGTTATCATAGCTTTTGCAACTGCTATCAAATATTTGACGTATTCTCCATATGGGTGCAATCAACCCTCATGGTAATCTGTTTTTATCATAGCACTAATTGATTATTGTTTCGTTCATTGGATGCTTCTCATATTCCCTATATACTGTGGAGTGAGAACTTGCTTTACGTCATGACTGTCAATTGACTTTCCATGTATAGTCTTATTTAATTGAAAAATTGGAAAAACAAAGCAATCACATTCGTCCCATGCTGAGTTGATTTAAATCATTCAGAAATTGCTACCATATTGCGATCTAATGTAGACCCATTGTATGATCGTTTGTCAACTTAACTTTGATATGTAAAGGTGCGAAGGACAAAGCTGCTTTTAAGCCACTGTTAAGTACATACATCACAAGCAACCGCTAAAGAAGTGTTCCATAGAACAATTCATGTGCTGTGATATCCATGATATCCATTCATTTGTACTCCTTGGGATATAATAATTGTATATGGTGACAAACAAAAGAACAGACGAATATCAAGAACCCATTAATTGTTCCATTCAAAGGGATATATTCATATTCCGCGGCAAAATCAGGCGTATCAAACTGGAATAACAATCGAGGCTCAATTAATAAGTGTATATCTTCAATTCATGCCTCAATTGCCCTAGAGAATAACTCTTGTAGGTAGAGATAAAATTATGATGCACCTTGTCTGCTTGCAAAATGTGCAACGATTTTGCGATCAATATCATGTACAGTTAATACACATTATGATTCCAAGTGACTGTGAAAGAACGCAACATTTGTTTTTCAACGGGTAAATATTAATTAACATCACATTTAATCACTTCATTGAAAGATCGCAACTGATGTCTTTAGATGAATTTATCAATCCGACATTCGGTCCGTGTGAGACGTATCAAATAATGATCTATCTGTCATCTTGACAGCTTTGCTTGTTAAACAGGAACTCCAGCGCCAGCCTTCCATTGTGTATTTGAAATAGCAGGCGCATGCCACGCTATCAATTTAAACATCACCACCGGATTCATATACGTATTGTACCATTGAACGTCTCTCTCTCTCTCTCTCTCTCTCTCGCTCTCTCTCTCTCTCTCTCTCTCTCTCTCTCTCTCTCTCTCTCTCTCTCTCTCTCTCTCTCTCTCTCTCTCTCTCTCTCTCTCTCTGTTTATATATATATAAATATATATATATATATATATATATATATATATATATATATATGTGTGTATATATATATATATATATATATATATATATATATATATATATATATATATATATATATATATATATATATATATATATACAAATGTATGTATGTATCATATTAATGTGTTGCTTAGCACTATGTCAACTCATATCTTATTTCACTATTGCCCAACGCAGCGCATTTACAGAAGCGTCGGTCAGATTTCTTACCAACCTCTAAGGGCTATTCACTTTCGCCATTTTACATACTGTGGATACCATAATGTGCAACAATGTCTTAATGTATTTATAAAAAGTGCCATGCACATGGACTTACACTTTTCACTAAAGTTAAAGAATGCCACACATACACGAATTGCAACGACGGCAATTGGCATTGATTGAACTGCTTCCCAACGACATATTTTCTGAGGTGCTTGACTCGTTGTCGAAAGCATATGAGTTGCCATCATATTATGCCGGTTTTCCGTTAAGCAATAAGAAGCGACCCTATTGCCCTCAATAAGATTGCTGGTTCGACATACGGCTGCTGCAACGCGATGTAGATTTGAAATATCTGGTCATCTTTTTGATTTGTCTCAAGCCTGCATGAATGATGGATAACATCCTATTGATCGAAATAACCAAGACGAACTAAGTTGGAGGGCTTGATACAGTGGTGGACCACGACAAATCAATGGTTTACGTAAAACGCAGTAAATCCAATTTGAGAAAGTGCTTGAGCATTCATAGAGGAACATGCGAGCAGCTCCGTTATTGGACTAAAACCATACGTTAAGCTAATTGTAGTTGCGTCCGTTAAGGTTCATCAAAAACTGCAGGCCTACTAAAGCTGCTGCATTGATTGAAAGAATTTCAATCGTGGCGTAGCATTTATACACATTAAACAGAGAATGACCATGAAGCCTATTCTTGTGAGGTCCAGTGCATCTTGCTTAATCTTTACTCCGCTAGCAATTAAATGCATGAATTTTGTGCCCTGCATGAGATCACGTTTGTAGCTGTTCATAGTTTGCATACGTTTGTTTATGTCATCCGCGTAATGTCGGATTAAACGGAAGTATTTAGACGCCTCATAAAAAAGGTTTTCCATCTATTTATTCCAATTTAAGGCAACCAAACAAGCATAAACCGTGGATGAGTGCACCTGGTTGGATAATCAACACATGATGTTTATTCATTATCTTACCTACTAACGTCTGAAACAAGGTAAGTAATGGATTTAACGTTACATCAGCACTTATGTGTTACACGGCGCCTCGACAAGCTGATTGCTCAAGACTTATTGAAGTGCCAGTGTATAGGCGTGTAAACTGTCGCATGGTTTGGATGCGCGAGTTACGTTTTGTTCAGTTGCAGGAGTAACTTCTCCTTCAGCGCAAATCATATAATGACCTGTGCAAAAAGTGCGTGCTGTAAAGCGCCATAGTGTGGACGATAAATACGCAGTATCAACTAAATACATATGCAACGTTTAGGCACCACATAAGGGTGTATAGGCGAATTCTGATGACCTCACTTGTTATAAGAAGTAATGTACAAGCCACACTCACTCTTGAGTAGCCACGATGATGATGATGATGATGATGATAATGGTGATAATGATGATGATAATGATGATGATGATGATGATGATGATGATGATGATAATGGTGATAATGATGATGATAATGATGATGATGATGATGATGATAATGGTGATAATGATGATGATAATGATGATGATGATGATGATGATGATAATGGTGATAATGATGATGATAATGATGATGATGATGATAATGGTGATAATGATGATGATAATGATGATGATGATGATGGTAGGTTGATAGCTTCAGTGCTATAAGCAGCCTCACATTGTTTCTAACTTATATGTACAATGAGAATCACGTGTATGGATAAATGCGCCTTAGTAAGAACCATAGAACGGCGACTTTTGTGACTAATTATGTAAAACTCTATGGCACGATTGTAAAACTATTAATCATAACGAATTCCGTCCTCATACCAGGCGTAAATGTTGTGTTGGAAATGTGAAGTTCTAATAATTGGAGGTGCAAATACAATCAATTTAATTGGCTGTATGTTGATGTCACCCCATGATCGCTTACGTGATGTGAGCTTGTGAAATGTACAAGCACAAGGTGTATGAATAGGTTAATGTGAGTTGCGGTGGGAAGCTGGATGAGTTCTTTGAGTATGAAAACAAGCGATGAACACCGGTATTGCAGCAAATGGGCAAGCTGAGATGCTCTAACTAAACATGGTTAGCGGATTAGAGCACCTGCTTTCCTAACATAAGAATTCATCCAACCAAACATTAAAGGCCAAATGTTAAATAGGAAGATTGCCATGTTTATGTTGTGTGCATTGTCACAATAGAATGCGCCAGGGCTGAGAGCTGTTTGTACTAACCTGGCACAAATCTAAGAAGATCCTAAAGGAAATGACAATCCGTTCAGAAGCTGTGTCAACCGGTCAAGAACATCCGACAAAGAAGCTTTATGTGCGCTTAGTAATCTTCTTGTCGTTATACTGAACGTACACAAATGCATAAATGTCAATTATTACTTCTGGCCAAAGAAGAATCTTCCACTGTACATATTGAGGCCCATGATAGATAACGCGTCATATCTATAGAGTAAAGATGGCGTCACGGTCATAGACGGTTCCCTATAACCTAGACTACTTCTTGCCTCATATAAAGAGATATTTCAACCGCTCTTTTATTTATTATAACCACATGCCTTTATCCACGTTTTGTGTATGCGACCCCATCAAATAATTGCAAATGCATATCGACAATTATCACAGCACTGGTGAGACAACGATTATGCATCCGTCTCAAGTTCGTCTCTATTTGGTCAATATACTAAAAAGTCTTACTTGCAACTAACCAGCAGTTAATTTTAAGCCTCTTAGATCTCAAACAGGAGATTGCTACAATTAACACATGCGAGCTTAGGCTCCTACGGTTAAATCTATTCTTACGTTCACGTTTATATTTCTAGTTCCTCTTGTCTGCTCTTTGAATAAAGTTACAATGCATAATCATAAGTACCAAACTTGCACGCATCAAACAATATGCCTGACACTTTCTGAATTAATGGAAATAAGACTACGATGCTTTGCGTGTTGATGGTTATAAGACCGGTCCAGGCGCTTTCTAGGAAATATGTAAGTTGTCTACAAAACATCGTTAACAGTTTGCATGGTAATATCGCATCCATTCTAAAAACTATTTTGTTATGGTCTACAAAACAACATATATCCAAAAGTTTAGCGGGTAGCGGGGTCATATTGGGAATATCGCATCCATTCTAAAATGTCTATTTAGGCTTGCATAATAGTACATGGTAAATGGTTAAAAAACACCATGCATTGGTACCAATTGCCATGCGAATCTTAAAATTCACATCTCTAACCAACATGAGTTTTTCGGGGTCATAGTCTACGGAATACTAGGTCAACAGGTCTTTAATACAAAAGCTGTTAGGCTGCATGATAACATTCACAGCATAAAAACCAGCGTGCTGAGTGCACTGCGGTGCCATGCGATTGTTGATGTAAGTAGGAAATCATGGCAGGCTCTAGTCGATGAATGGATAAAAGGTTTCATGGGGTTCTCTTTAATGCTTAGGCTCACAAAACGCTCTTCAGGTAAATATGGCTAGGTTTCATTTCGCCAGGTAAAACTGAAATTCGCCGGAATGATGTTTGCGAGTTTTCAATAGATTACCCACGATGATTCCAGAACAGTCATTAAAACCTGAGCTGGGCGTAGACAGATAGAAAATGATTCTGGTTGATGCCGTTACTGTGTGGCATCTTTAAGTAATTTCAGGCACCTTATATATGAGATCTGCGGAGGAATATTTTTGATCTTATTTATTCCAGGAGCACATCGTTATAGACCTGACAATTACGGTAACGAGAAATATTTGTGTGGTACGGCTATGATTTTCATTAAATCTCCCTATACAGCCAATATCATCTATACACAAAACACTCAGACACGCACACCCACAGCTCTATTTGACTAAGTGTTCAATTGTGCAAGTTAGTATGCTTACCTCACATAATCAGACAAGGCCGGCTGTTTTCGGTCTCCTTATAAATCTTTGTAGCTAAGCATTATTTGGGACATTCGCTTTTAAGAAATGTTCACAGCTTTTATTTATCGACTTTGGGTTCTATCAATGGCAACACTTTCACTCCTAGTATATATCACGATTTTGCCCTTTCAAGGTGTTGAAGACCTGTATGTTCCCACATTTCGCCATTCACAAGCAAATAATCGAAATCACACTAATTGTTTAATGTCATTCCTTAGCATTTAACTCACTATGACATCGAACATGGCATATTAAATCAAATGTAACCCTGTCACAACTGTGTGAAAGCGATTCTGCATATGCTATGTTCATGAGCTCTTCCATATATATATATATATATATATATATATATATATATATATATATATATATATATATATATATATAGATATATATATATCTATATATATATATATATATATAGATATCTCCTCTAGATCTCTCTCTCTAGATATATATCTCTCTATCTCTGTATCCCTCTATATATATCTATATCTATCTATATATCTATATATATATCTATCTAAATATATCTCTCTCTATATGATTATCTAATTATATATATTATATAATTTTTTAGATGGCCTCGTAAATAGATATATATATATGCATATATATATATATTTATATATATATGTATATCTATGAGTATATAAATGAATCTATATGGGTATATATATGAATATATATATATATATATACATATTTATATGTATATACACAAATATATATGTGTATATACATATATTTAAAGAGAGGCATTAAAATCTACATTAACATATGTATATAAACATATATATATACACAAACTTACATATATATATATATATATATATATATCTAAATATATATATATATATATATATATATATATACATGCATATATATATATTTTATATATATATATATATATATATATATATCTATATATCTATATATATATATATATATATATATATATACATAACCCAAATATAAAAATATAAAAATAACCCAAACATTGCCTATATAAAATAATAAGTAACCGTCTCATGGCAACAGAAATTTTGTCAATGGTTGTCAGTGACATGGTTAGTTGCATCGTGCAATTTCATGGCTGTTAATGACGTCATTTCCGTTTGCGATTTCATAAAATTTTATCAAACCTACCTCAAGCTTAACTACCAATATTGCTGTGTTTAACGCTTCGATATTAAAAATGTTTACATATTCTGCAAGTTGTATAGTGACATACCATGTTGAAATCGCCAGGCGTGTTGACATACTGTGGGAGTGCTCTAACGTTAAACACGTTTTTATTGGATGCGACTAAGGTTGGTGACTCCAATGAGCGGCTTGTATTGAGTACTATGATCCGCTCAAGTTTTTCAGGCCACTTCACAGCCTCGCTCGAGGCCTAATAAGTGTGACATTTGACGTGGGTACTTTGTACTCTGGCGCATGCTCTACACGTGCGATTCTCTGATAATGCGTTCTGCTCCTTTGCAGGCGAACATCCTCCTATCCCACGAACCATAAAACGAGCACATTTTAAGTGATGATTTACGCTGTATCAATAGAAGAAGTATACACTGCTTGGGCACCACAATTAAGTGCATCTAAGAATGGTGATGACCACGATGAAAATGTAAGGTTAATAGAGATGGAAAGTGTGAACGACGTCACGTCCTAATTTAAACGAGCGATCAGAATCACGTAAATGATTTTTTTACTCATATTATGAGCTATACAGTTATATGGACTATTGATGCGACTCTACGATGAATCATGGGTAACAATGGGTAGGTTTGTGTAAACTAGGCACAGTCGTGCCTACTCCCTTAAACAGATCACAAATGTTATCACAGCTCGTGTAAACCTTACGCATTATATGGACACACATCTTATCAACCTCTGGCAAGGATGTTCGGGGATATAACTAGGCCTACATAACCTGGCTCTGGGATGGGGGTGTGATCGCTTAGTTTAATTAATAAGATATCAAATGTTCGAGGCCCAGCGAAAGCAGATACTTCATTAGTTAGAGAACCAAGATAGAAGCTTCCAGTTGAAATCTATAACTTTGATAGTTTGATGCAAAATACATTTTTCACGCGAATACTTTGAAGTGGAGTTATAAGAACTCTCAAATTGTGACAATGGTATTGGCCAATCGAAAATCACCTGAAAATGAGCAGGAATTGAGTTTCAAAAATCTCTTGGGTAATGAATAAATGTTGCCCGACATGTCGGTTTGATCAGAGTCCGTCTGCAATATGAAAATCCAAATTGTCTCACACGGCATCATTGGCACATCATTCAATCACGTAATTGGATATAAACGGTGTTATTTTTTCGAAGTAGCTTTTTGTACCTTTACATATGTGACCGTGGGCAAGACATATATGACCGAAGTTAATGCAGATTATGCAAATATGCATCAATTATATAACAGTTTAGTGACAGGACGCTGGTACAGCTATAAATCATTCATCTTCCTTGGATAAGGCTGTTGTGTCTAAAATGTGTCCTTGCAATAATTGAAGACGCAAATGCTATTGATTTGATTGGCAGTATACTTATTGTGAGATATAACTGGACCATCGATGTCGTGATGTTAACATGGTCAATGAGCAAGCATAAGGTGTAGGCATATGTTAATGTGAGTTAAGCCACAATATCCGCAACCTATCTCCCCTCTTCGTGGATGAGCATATTGAGAGAACGGATATCCTTTGCGAATCGCGGGTTATTCCTTATTGGATTCAGCAGACTGGTGTTTTGCGAAGCTATTGTGATAAAACATTATGTCTGTTTCGATGCGAATCATGCTAAGCTGACGCACGTTATTTTTCGACGCGTTGATGGTGGGTCAGTAGGAATCGATAGAGGAGGAGGGTGTGCTGCTACACACCCCGCTGCTATAACCGCCGTATGTTAGTGGTGGTCATAACGACATAAATTGATGAAATGTCTGATGATACATCAATACAGTGTGGGTGTGGACACAAATCATTATGATAGTATTCTTCTGTGCAGAGGGGGTCATGCAGCATCACAGGCGGATCTTCCTATGACCCCCACCCGCTCAAGGTATATGGAATTTTAATTTGCAGGAAGGGCAGCCGGTATTCATTTTTTCAATTCTGACACAGATCTTCCAAAAAAGGGTTGATGTTTAGGCACGTCGAGACTGCGCTTATCCCGTGCTAATGTATAAATGAGCATTACTGCGCGTGCTTAAATGACCGCCAAGGCTTGCCTGGGACTTAATGACCGTACACACAGAGCGCAAGAGGAATCCAAATCAAGCCGTGATTACCCAAATAAGCCTTGTGATCTATGCAACCGAACAGCTGATCTCTACGGGCGATATGGTCAATATTTATTCATTGCCCTATTCCTGATCATAGCATTTATGTGATGTTGGCTAAATACAATTATACGGAAGCTAACTCAATAGTAATAAACACGCATGGACAATTGTTATTAATCGTAAGCTTATTCAACACATCAAATAAATCCAAATATGTCTAATGGAGCTTCAGCATATTCATAAGGGCTGTGGCGAGTCGGATGGCCATACTGCTTGATCAATAATTTAGAAAGAGACAGGTGTCAGTGAATGCTGGACCACATTGTATTAGAAAATCCAGAAATTACATTTTGTCTTTGTTATTGTTATTGCCTTATTTCACACTTGTCGGATGCAACTGGCTAAGCTCACTGACCATGATAAGAAAATTAATTAACACAGGTAATAGATGCGACTGATGTTTGCCTCTGTGGGACATATAACCTCTGACCATCAATCTGACTGACTTGCAATCTCAGGAACCATAGCTCTTACCCTAGCATGTACCGTTATCAACTGAAGCAATAAAATGAGGTGATAAGTACAATATGAATGAATTGTTCAACAGGTTTCTTGCGCTGCGTCTTATTGAATGAAATTTCGACACAAATTGCATGTGGTGGATTTTTGCGATATGATGTAATTTACTTTGTACATAGTATCCCATGACATGCTGAAATATGAGTAATAGTTACAACTTAAGCATGTTTATGTTTTCAGATTAATCGTACAAATGAGAACAAAAATTAAACTGTTGCTCATTTGATGCCATTTTTTAATGAGAAAGACGCGTCGCATATTATAAATTTCAATAGCATTATGCTGATGCAATCTAGCTCGAATCAATGACATGGCATTTTAAATAACACACCAAGTGTTGTGACAAATTCTGGAAGTATATTCAAGCATACAACCTACCCACTGTATAAGAACTAAAAAGCCTGAGGCATGTGGGCTTGGTTTCCTTTCAACTAGCCAAGCGGGTTTCTTCAGAAATCGTAATGTACGTCGCAATAATGAGCACCATTAATAATTCCTTTGAAAGCCTTTCACGCAGTTTCCATTAGTCGCCATATATTTCGTTTCGATAAGCTGCTGAAGTAAGCAGTCGTTGTTAAGTCATAAACTCCTGCATTCGCTAGTTTATAAGTGCAAAATGCGCGACAAACGGGAGCCTGGTAAAGCGTTAACCATTACTTCTTGATCAGTTTATCATTCCCCATTTTTTGACAAACGAACTAACCACAGTACATAAGTAATCCTCGTTACGTACGACCTTGCATGCACACCTCATGACGACATCAGCTCCCAGAACATTTCGTTTACTGGACAGATGTCAACATACGTTTATAATGCTTATTGATGGTTTGGAACCAAATATGCGTTTATTCAACCCATTCATCACACTTCAAATGTGCCATTTAAGAAATGCCATAGTATTAACGGACCCTGAGCGCAAAATAGTTAAGTCAAGCATGCATTTTAGACACAAGTTCCGCCTTTCCACGGATGAAATTTTTAATAAATTTAACGTTTTGTATAATGAATGAAAAATTGCCTGACCTGCATTAACTGTGGTCTTATATGGCCTGCCCACAGTCACATATATAAGGGTACCAAGAGCATCCTGGGAAAACTTGCACCGTTTTTATCCGATTACGTGATTGAATGCAGAACCGATGATGTCCTGCAAGACAATTCTGAATGCCATATTGCAGTCGAATTCTGATCAAACCGACAGGTCGGGCAACTTATATTGATTACCCCAGAGATATTTGAAGCTCAATTCCTGCTCATTTTCGGTTGGCCAATACCATTAAAGAGTTCTCATAAATCCACCTCTAGAGATTTACGTGACCAATGTATTGGCACCAAACTCACTGGGGATTTCAACATGGTAATGTATTTGATGACTTGTTAAGCGCGATACCACTTTATAGCTATTTCGTTCACGTCATCAATCCATTAGTCGGTAAGATTTGGCCTTTGGCAGCCATCAGAGCCAGTCCAAGTCAGGGTGGCGAGATGGCTTTGCGGGTCAGAATAATATGTCACTCAAGAAAGGACTTAATGGAGCAGGGCCAATAATAACACTGTGTTCTCCTAAATGTTGTAAAGATATGATGATAATTTTAAAATAATCAAGTTAGCGATCTATATTCCATTGTGGACCGACATCCACTTGCATAGCTTTGCAGACAGGGCTTTACAGATTATTTCGAAGACAAGGCGAACAATGGTAGTCATCTGAGGACAGTTACAGTGCAAAACGATGTGTGATAATAGACGCGATATGAGGAAACATTAAATACAGCAATGATGTTGTCTATACCGTCACCAAACTGTTTTGTGTGCATGAACATGATTTCACCCTGAAATAGATAACAACAACTCTTCGTTGGTATTGCTAATGTATTTTGTAACTGGTTAAATAAGGTAGATATAATTGAATAAATATATATGTATGTATATAGATATATATATATATATATATATATATATATATATATATATATATATATATCTATATATATATGTATATTTATATATATTGATATAAAATATATGTATATATTTATATATATATATACATATATATATATATATTTATTTATATATTTATGTATATATATGAATATATACATATATGTATATGTATAAATATATACATATATATGTATACATATATAAATAAAATATATACCTATACATATATATATATATGTATATATATATAAATATAATATATATATACAAATATATATATGTATATATATATGTATATACATATAAATATATATATATATAAATATATATATATAAACATATATATATATATATGCATCTATGCATATATATATATAAACGTATCTATATAAAAATTTCAAATATACGGCAGAAATACAACTTTCTGTAAAATATGATACGACGTCATTATATTTACCAAATATTTATATATATTGATATGTATATATATTTATATATATAGACGTGTTTTAAATATGCTGAGACCGAGTCGAACATATCTGAAATGTATCTACACAGCACTGCTCTTCATAATATTTCCTGTAGGCTATAAATAAACCTTATTCAACCACCACATTACATACAAATATCATTAGTGTGCTTTCCGGACGTTGCCTTAACCCGGTCTTGCAATCTGAAATGCGGTAGCCTATGACCAATGCATAGATCAATTTCTAATAAGCGTTTGCTTAAATGCGTATCAGTATGATATGCAGCCTACTACCTCACCAATATCTAGCATTCCCTGTGTTCTGCTTAATCAGACCATGTACTGGTCGAGAAAATCTCTGAGGCTTACAGGGATCACCTCTAATCCTCGGATATTGCATAACTAACAAAGGGAACCAAGAATGCATAACAATACCTTCAATATCCATCTCTGATATTGGCTACTGTTTTTGTTAAATAGATAAAGAAATTTATGGTAGCTGGCAATTTGTGATCAACAATTTGTTTTTCATAAAGTCCTCTCCTTGAATAATGATTTACCTGAACGGGTTATCCCATAAAGCCAAACTAAGTCCTCTAAATGAAGCTTACATGCATATTCTTATTGTCCTAACCGCCGTGGTTGTATATCGTATCGTTGATTGATGGATACAATACAAGATTTGTAATGAGCGCAGGCAGACTTTATGAATCGATGTGTATGAGCTAAACGTAAGGTATAACACTGATGTATGGAGGGCGGAAATTTCACGTGCACCAGCGACGAATATCATTTGATTTGGAATAAAACGCCAACATTGGAGCGTCCTGCTTGGTATTGATTGCAATTAGAGCAATTAATAATGGGGACACTAAGCCAGCCATGAAACCAAAAGTTGCAGATGACTTATATCCTCTAACATATGCGACGTCGCGCCTCCATGGGATCGATTTGACAAACGGGTCGGAGACAATGTTTGGAATTCTATTCATACATATTTAAAGTGGTGACAATACATCACTTTCCAAGGTAGCAGCATCCACGGATGCACCTACCGTATCGATAGCTCGCACAAACGCCCTTGGTACGATAAACATATGCTTGATTCGTTGGTTGCCGGAATCATCTAATCTGCCTCACCACTCCAGCGTCATAAGTGATTTGGAGATTCGCATTTGAGCGTCATTATGTGGCATCAACTTATGCCATGACATGTATCCTAGGAGTGAAGAGAATATTTAGATACAGTGCATACATGTAGGATCTATTACTCCATGTAATATGTCCAAACGATACTGTAGCACAACCTTCCTCAACAAAAAGCAAAGCCCCAACTTTCTTAGAACAGGTTGATCATTGACATCAGAACTCACTGGAATAGAAGCTACTTAACGGTAACCACATATTAACATTTCGATGTAAAAGTACGTTTCTAATATTGTTCCATATATATAAGCTGTTATATCTAAAGCTAGAGTGTCTTATACATTCACTTTACACTTAACATTCACTGTGTTGCGCTTGATCTTGCCCGTTCAGTTTCTTGGTAATTAATGATGAATATTTCAACGAAATAGTAAGCTAAAAGGAATGTTATATACGTAGTCCATTGTATATTTTATAGGTCGAAATGACTTCCATTTGACTTTAAACAGACATACCGTGGAAACATTATTATCTTATAAGAAGATTCCGCTTGCCAATCCAGACGCATTTTTTCCAAAGAAAGAATCGCGTGTCATATGGAAAGAATCTTGCGATTAATTAAATGCAAACAAATTAACAAGATAACAAAACAACAGTCAGTACCTGGCTCGGTGAAGTACATTTTAGGATGAAGTACATAAATTACGTCTGTATCTAGTGGTGAGATCAACCTACAACGCAATTGTTCAGTGGCGATTGGTGAAAATACATTGCACTACTTCTATGTTCGCTGACAATAGCAATAGGTCAACAGCAAAAGGACATATAAGAGTAATTGTGTGTTTGTACGTATTGACTGTTGGTGTCAAAAAGGTTGAAAGAAGATTATTCGCGATAACCTTTTGCATGGTTTCTTGGTAGATATATATATATATATATATATATATAGAGAGAGATAGAGATATAGAGAGATAGATATAGAGAGAGAGAGAGATAGATAGAGAGAGAGAGATAGATAGAGAGAGAGATAGATATATATCTATCTATATATCTCTATATATCTCTCTCTATATATCTCTAGAGAGATATATAGAATCTATCTATATATATATATATCTATATATAAATATATATATATATATGATATCTATATCCAGATATCCCCATATCTATATATATATATATCTATATATATATATATATATATATAGATATGTGTGTGTGTGTATATATATACATATATGTATATATGTTTTAGATATGTATTTATTCAAATCTTTTAGATATATATATGTATATAGATATAGATAAATATATCTCTCTAGAGATAGATTTATATCAAAATATTTTATATAGATAGATATACAAAAATAGATCTCTGCAGAGATATATAGACAGATAGATCTCTAGAGATCTCTTATAGAGATCTCTCTTTCTCTCTCTCTGTCTGTCTATCTCTCTCTCCCCTCTATCTCTCTCTCTAGAGAGATATATCTCTCCTATATCTCTATATCTATCTATCTCTCTCTCTCTATCTATATATATATATATATATATATAATATATATATATATATATATATATATATCTCTATATATATTGCAGATCAATAGAGGAAACATGACTCGTATATCTTTAAAACGACAACCACCAAATTCGTTTTTTATAAAACTTCCCAGCTTACTTGTTGGCATTATGTAATACTTCTTGTGGTGAAAAACCCCTCTTTCTAAGTAATTTGAAAAGAAAGAAATCTTCCGCCAGCGCTTATTCAAACGACGGCGTTCGTTTCCCCTGGCCCGCAGATAATTATTTACAGTTTTAATTATATTGTTGTACATTTTGTGGAATGCACGCACTGATGGACATAATTTGATATGTCAAAAGACATTGCACCAAAGCATGAACAGAAGAGAGATACCAATACATGGAGCGAAATCCGCAGGTGGCTTATGTGGCAATAAAGATAAAGGCGTATTGCGTCATGATGGCCAAACTTTACGTCTACAGAGGTATAATACCAAATGCCCCAACAGCAATGCGACGCTTTCATGCGCTTTGAATGATTGCTTCATCTGATTTATGGCGGAGTTTTGTTATTTCCTGATACCATTTCACTAATACAACTTGTGGAACATATTTCGCACGGTTTTATAATGATATGAATTATATCATTTTTATCAAAGGAGCAGGTAAAAGATTTTGCTTTCTCCTTAACATGATTTATTCCCTCATTGCGGCCGATTGGTTGGGAGGTCTGCTTTATTTTCTTTTAAGAACGTAATGTTTTTGTATATTTGGCTCGATTGCATATTTGCACTGGTGCTGTATTTATATACAAGGCCGTATGTCTTTGCTCAGATATTGATATACTTTATTTCCTGCTGGCTGTTTTCAATTTCCGTCGATAGAAAGTTTAGAATATTTAAAGATGCCCTCGATGCTGCTGTATCTTTATTCTAATCAAATCGCGTCATATTTTGCTTGTTCATTCAATCTGATTGGTTCAACTATTTACGAAATCGATACGACTTTGGGTGTATGCTATATTGCACGGTTGAGTTTAGTTAGCCATTAACATTCACTTCGCATCTTTTCTCTCTCACAGTTGGTCATTAAAAGTTGCATTTGACAATTAGTGCACACATTAAGTTGTACACGTTATATATTTACTACACGTTGTCGATTCACTGCGCATTTGCTTTTTCATGCATAAATAAGTTTGATTTCTCATTTGATATTCACTGCCCATTTTACATTCCATGCAAATACGATATCCTCTACCTGAGTGATCTTTACCGCACGTTTGAGATTCACTGTGTCGGGCTTGATGCTGTTTGTTTTGTTGTTTGGTGACATATGAACAAGTCATCAGACTTGAAGATCAAATCCGTGAATTTTATTAAAGTTCACTGACAAGTTGCAAAGACTTGAAGGAAGAGATTTGTTACCATGTATATTCGTACTCTGACCTCATTCGATTAGAACCAGCAGCGATGATGTCGTTGACTAATGAAATAGCCAATCGGGATGCGCGGTGTAAGAATGGATTTCAAGGTGAAGGCTCACGCCTCATTTTATAGCCAATCAACAAATGCACATCCGATTATGGCTGCAGATTTAAGTTATATATTTTTGCACATTTGCAACTACCGCACGTTTGAGATTCATGGCACGTTTGATATTATATGCGCTGAGAATGGCCAGACACATTAAATTCATTGCACTCTTTATTTTTTATGATACTCATGATGTTACATTAATCGTAATCAGGGTTGAGAAACACAATGATGCACTTAAATAACGTTACCGATTAAGTTTAATATCAACAGCAATATTTCAAGTCAGTGAGTTGATGCAGTGAAAGGTTATAGACGGACGAATAGCATGTTTGAAGTCATCGGGTAAAAATGCACTTATCTAACATGCGTACATTAATGAACCAGATAACAGGACTAAAGTTTATACTTTACTCTGCAGAAATGATTATTATTATGAAAGTGTATGTCAAGTAACCAAGGAATTCGAAGATTAACAATATTACTTTTTTTCTGGAATGTGTACCTCGGTACCGCTTGCAAACGAGTTCCAGTCGGATTGAATTTCTATGCCAAGAGACACACTGCAGAAGTGTATCTCCTATTAATCTGCCTTTCTTATAATGAAGTGGACCACCTAAACACAAGTACACACGCAATTGCTTTCGTAAGTTATGGTTGCTGATAAATATTAAATCTGCAACATATCTGTCTTTCTAGTAGTTAACCCAAACCAATTGAGCAAATCTCAGTGATTATTGGATAGCTTGTATATAATGTATATGCATGTATATGAATGAAAAGAAAGAGTGGGCTTGTTGACAAAAGTCATTGTCCAAATTGCCCATTACACATGAGCTTGCTATTGTACTTTCAATGTAAATTCTCTTTCGCGTTTTGTGGTGGAATGATACAATATAAATGTTGACAATGGAGCACCACCGATGCTTCTCAAGCCTACCTTTAATCGCATCGCAGGGTCAAAATTAACTTGCTCTTAATATCATATTAATGCTACATGATGTGAGCCATCAGTTATGATTCTCTGTACTCTTACATTTACATAGGGAGAGACAGTGATCGTAAAATAATATTGCCTTCAATACGACGGCTAATAAAAGGCTAATTATCATATATTTAGAGATGTGGTGATTTTAGAATAAATCTGCATTGACATATTGCAGCCCTTTCTCTTTTATAGTAGCATAACGAAATATAGACAACCTAGTTGTCTTGCTTGTGATTCTGATGGGCTTTTTACTTTGCAAAGGTTTTGTAGATCAATCCCGTATGTTAACTTGCCGAATACCCTTGCCAAGTCGCAATCTTCAAAAAACTTCTGTTTGTAAAAAGGCAAGCATTATCAATGCACGGAATCTGAATGTTTTGCATTTACCTCATATCGATGTAAAGATCACAGATTATGTGACAATCTATTTTTCAGGATATCTACATCGTACCATATGTATGTACAAGCATAGTTTGTCAGGGTTCTCCCAAATAAACTTTCAACGTTTCAAGGGGAGAGGGCAGAGGGGAAGAGGTGGCGTAGAGTGTGATGACCGATAACGGATTCACTGTCTCTGCCCTCGGCGACATCTGTTCATACTTTACAAAACGTTCGTTACGTTATATAACATTATAACTTGGATCATTTTGGGCCACTCCTGCTCATTCTACATGTACTAAACCTCATCAGCCATTCGGTTTGGGATATTTAGGTTCAAACACTTGGCAACATTTTGAAATTTTCTGGTGGTTTCTTGCAGCCTTGCTATTTGGTATGTCAAGAATTGGAGTGTACATAGGTTTGGCCACACTATCCCGGAAAAGAACAATTATTAAATGAATTGTTTTTACGAAATATCTCTGATTGCTTTCGATTAAAGAGATATGACATCACTGTATATACCGATATATGGCAATGACATATTTGACTTTCCATCCAAGCTAATTCAGTAAAGCAACGTCAGCAGTCTCATCCTCCTGGATTACTATATAGAAACTGACAGAGGCCTCTTCAATAACCCAATCTCTTACAGCCTGTCCAGAACAGCTAATTAAGCATTTTTATTCATGATTCCGAGACAATGGTTTTTGGCAAGAGAAGACCTTATCTTCATTAAAACTGCTGCAGAACCTACTATGAAGTCGCGCCGGGAGGTCTGATGTACGCCAGCCAGTTGTGTTCCAGCTATTCAATTATCCAGTACCCTCCTGCCATTTATAATCTTGATGAGAACTAACTCCCGACACTCAACTGAACTAAATGTTATAATGCGGGGTTAATTACGCAATTTGTGTCCCAATAATTCGCAAATTTAACCTTCTCCAATCACATTCCTGGAAGAGAATCCCCCCACCCGAAAAGTATATCGCTCTACTCGCTATGGTGATTATATAATATGCCGACCTCCACAGGCTCGTAATCAATGTCATTGCATATTCTGTGTTTTCTTTGAGCTTACTAGGGAATTAATTAATTGCAAGCCCAGCTGTCTTTGCAAAACGCGTCTTATTGCCCTATAAATAATGTTATGAGGGAATAACGGATGAAATGAAGGCTGAGGCAAAAGAAGAAACCACGTTGGTGACTCCCTTTAGTGAGTGACACGGGAATTCAGGTCGGATGTGGTGGTCGCATTATATATAGTAATACGAGCTACTTCAGTAGCAAAAATGATGCCCGGTTTATACTCGAGACATGTCGCCTTCAGACGCTGTTTCTACATCGCAACACAAGCCTCTCGTTATACAGTCAACAGGTCAATCTCGTAAACAGCTAACGAAGTGCATCACAGACGCCACACTGGTGGATGCAGCGGCCAGGGCCTGAAGCAGTTTACAACTCTCGCTTTCTGCTGACCCGCAAAGAACCGTAAATCAATTAGCGCCTGGCTATGAGATAACGAGGCGAGCAGGGAATGGCAATACAACGGCAGAAAACAATTATAGGATGGTTCTGCATCTGATCGCCACGTGGGGCACTTAATGAATGATATAAATCAACTCTAGCGCTTCTGACCATTGTTATTGCTTTGTTGCTATGAAATGTCGCTGTATGCGCGGAGCCAATGGAATTTATGTTGACAAGTCCTCGCTCTTTAGCATATATATTAACTCAAAGGAAGGATCAAATAGATAAATGTGATCATCCATAAGTAATATGATGCCTTGATTGTGCCAAGTTTGGACTCTAGTAAAAGAGGTTATAATGTTTTTATCGCACTCAGAGGGGAATAGGTCATTCGAATGTTTTCGCCAAAACCATGATAACACTGTAAGACATTTTGAGCTAATGTTTTGGGAGACATTAATTCATACTGGTGTATTACATGAAGAAGTCACCTGAAAAACCAATACACATAAATTACGAAATTGCAGTATGTAGGAAAAAATGGCTCACTTTGCTGAATTTCATTATATAGGCGTTCAGCCAATATTGTGGTTCTATTCATCTTTGAAAATACAAGTTTGCTGATTAATTAATTCAGATACAGATATGTAAGGGGTATTGCATTTTAATGCTCACACTCGTTATATTAATGAGAGGTTTGCTCCGATATTTGCATCCCCGAAGCGCACTCAGTTCAGACATACACAATATAAGCTTCCAAAGTATGTACCTTTACAATGTGTGCAGTGTGTATATTTTGTAAATAATTTGAAATACAATCAGTATGATAATGACAAATGCTATTACTCACAAAACATGATAGCAGTTTTGTTTACTATTTTTCCCGTTCGTGAATGCAGTAAATGTAGCTTCTATTATTAACGAATTATTGACACAGAGATTGTGCATCAACAGATGCATAATATAACTTGGCATCTAATAGTCTGTTGAGAAATTAAATGCCAAATATAATAATAGGTTAATAGAAAAAATGCCGACTTCCCAAACAATCGGTGTCAACCAAATTATTTTACTGATAGTGAGGGAATAAATCATGTTAGGGAGACAGCCAAAACTTGTGACTGCTTCTTCTATAAATACGATATAACTCATAACATTATAAAACCGTGCAAAATCTGTTCCACAAGATAGTTAAGTCGAATGGTATCAGGAAAAACCGGCTGAACCAATCATTCAAAGCGCATGAAAACGTCACATTGCTGTTGAGGCATGGTATTATGCCTCTGCAAACGTAAAGTTTGGCCATCATGGCACAATACGCCTTTATCTTTATTGCCACATAAGCCTCCCTGCGGATTTCGCTCAATGTATTGGTATAGCTTGACATGTGCTTCTAGAGAGCGATGAATCGCTTGGAAGTTGTATGAGTCCACGGGCTATGAGCCTTATAATTTACCACACACTTGTTATTTTCCAACGGTCAGAGTGGATATTTGGTGCATCAAATATGTATCCCTATACAACCGCCAGATGAGTACTCGCTGCTTGTCTTACGATGTGAGCGTCGAAGTCCATGAACATAACTACATCTATAACTAACGGCAAATATTCTACCACCTCCAACACATTTGTACATTATTCACACGGATGTAATTGCTTCCGAATTCATCTCGCCAGCGTGGGCAACGATTATTAAAATGCATACATAATTTGGGAAACACCGCCAATCCAAGGCACGTCGTGAACAGGCGGAATACTTAGTATTGACAGTCATGTCAACGTAACATGCACGTAACATTCACGCAACATTTACGTAACATTTACGTAACATTCACGTAGCACTAGCAATTTTGATCATGCGTTGTGTTAGGATAATACGTGTAATACTTTTGTATGACAAACTAATTTGATAACAATTCTCTATCTAATGAGGCAGTTTTTGAGCATTATTTTGAATTGCGAGGTTTATAAACCATCAAACATGTAGCTGTAAATTATATGCTATGGACGAGAGGCATTTTCATGCCGAGGAAATAGATTATACACATTTAGAATAGTATAATATTCATCAGTGCACGCATTCCACAAAATGTACAACAATATAAATAATTGCTACTTCTTGGTTGTAGCCCAGAAATAACGAACACCGTCGTTTGATTAATTGCCAAAAAGAAAGCAGTTGCATTTTCAGCATCGGAAACAGTGGTTATCATTTTAAAAATACACGAGTCATGTTTGTTCTTTTGATCTGCAGCTGACGAAAACGGACCTCTATATATAGATATATATGATATATATATATATAGATAGAGATATATATATATATATATATATATATATAGAGAGATATATATAGATATATATATATATATATATATATAAGATATAGATATATATATATATATATATATATATATATATCTCTATATATATATCTCTATATATATATATATATATATATATATATCTATATATATATATATATATATATATATATATATATCTATCTCTATATCTCTATATATATATAACATTCTTCTATATTTAGTGGATAGAATATGTGGACAGAATACGTTAGACAAGATGTACATGCTGCACTGCAACTCCAAGAGACACAATCTGCTTGCACTAGACCTCAATAAGAGCCGCGTGAGCATCCTGATTCCACAGTAGGCGCGAGACCCGAAGTTGATACAATTTATTGCTTGCTGTTATATAACATATTATTTATTTCACCCACAAGCAATTATCCAATAGGAACCCTATGACCATTTGAAATAAAGGGATTAAAAACATGCATAACGCAAGACAAGAGCAGGTTAACACATTAAGAAAGCTAGAATAATGGAGTAGTAGCATTCGAGTTGAGAAAAAATTAACTAGAAGGAAGGTAAAACCAAGTATGAGCATCACGTGCATGAAGTAGGACAAAGTGTTCGTTGATTGTGTCAGGGGGACGTGCGTAGCACCATGATGAATGAGTTGATTATGTGGAAAACATGCAGTAACTCTTAATTGCTTACGTTAATAATACATCGGTCAATTTCTCTCGAATTGGATAATGCTTTGTTCACAGCACAATACTACAATAATTGAACAATTGACTGTAGTTGATTGATTAAGCAAAAAACAATAAACGCACAATCGGTACTCAGTCTTTGAAATACGACTGTTCTAGGTATTTATATTCTAGTTAATCACTTGCACACAAGTGGAAAGGCTGGACCACAGTTGATCCATTGTGAAACCTTCACAAAATTATACTACTGCTTCAATCAGCATCCATCAACTAAACTTATTTACATCCTTCAACTATATTCATGATACCTGTATGGCTAGGTCATAAGCAAGCCACTACAACTATGGACTCGCTCCTATGCGCTGATTTGCTTTACATAAGTCATCCCTTAGGGGGTGACGAGTAAAATCAACTCAACCAACCAGTCCATATTCACGTCTTGTTGTTGAGCTCAAGACCAGTTGAGTTGTGTCTTTGATTATTAAATTTATCCAATATTTGCAATGCAGGTGGCGCCCAGAATAAATCAAACACCTGCTTTTGTATTGGTACCTCTTTAGTAAGCGGAGCATTTCTGTGTCTTGATAGGTATTATAAGAATATCCTTCTACACGCTACTTGAATTATAGTACGATCTCTTTGTATGCTGCTGATGGCGTGAGTCGTTGGTGCCACAGATCTTCATGACCGCCATTGTTCAACTGCTGTAAATCTCTGATATAAAATATCGCATCTTTTTCAGATATCCACTTTATTTCTTTGCAACAACAAATCAAGCAATCACGGTGTGCTTCATCCCTAAGCATCCTGTTACTCATTATCCAACCACAATATATAACAATGTGACTCAATGGCATTATTCTTGATCTATGCTCTGTGAACATTAATGATTTTTGTAAACAAAAGGCCTAAAAAATAGTAATGCGACCAGAGTCGATAGGCCGAATTCATGACGACATATGATTTGACGAAATAGGCCGATTCCCAAATGATGTTGTTATTACTTATGTTGCTGAATGTATCTCTGAACAAAGCTATAGATCCATACATATGACTAATATATCTCGAGTTCGCTTGTAATATCATAATCACCCGACAATAGATTTGCAGAACCCCATTTAATTATATACTTAGTAAATGTACCAGTGTGATGCTTGACAATTAAATGCACATATTGGAGGTCATCCACAACCCACCAGGTCATGTATTAGAAATGTCGTACAGGTAAATTTGTTCTGCTACATCAATAATACGAGTAGCTTTCATCATGCTGACGATGGTAATGGTGGTTGTCTGGTTCATGTGATTGTAATTTGGCAGAGAACATTCATTCATTTGCATTATAAGACGCAAAGGTTTCTGTACATCAAACATCCTCTGAGGCAATGCATTAGCAATTAAATGATGTGAAGCTACCTGAACATTAATGTATTGATGTGAATCACAGTCACTTCCTATCCATCATTGGCATCTATTGAAATGCTTGATGTAAAAAAGTGTAAGGGCTGGAATGAATTGTGACGAAATCAGACTTATTTCGTACAGTTGCCCTTATAGCTCATGGCGTGGCTCCTACCCTGCTCTTCAGTGTTGATATGAAATAAATTCAGATAGATAATAACTTGACAATGATGGATATGTATCAAAGCTGATACCTCTGTGCCATTATTTCACAACTACTTTTTGTTCTAGTTATGTTTGATAGTTATTTCCCATGAGGACATTTTGAAATGAACTCAGATAGCCTAATTCCTACCTATAAGGAGGTAATGACTACAGGATTAATTCTGTATTGCATTTAAATCCTACCAAATACGCAGATTAAACTATTATAGGCTTGGAAACCTTGCATAGAGTGCAGTGGGCAGTTTCGATCTGTAATTTAACAACACCAACGTTTTTTCGGGAGAAGGCAGGTGTGGTCAATCGATAAAGCATTGGTAGAAAGTGACTGGGGGTGAGTTAAGTGGTAATAATATTTATCCGATAAAAACGATCGGAATAACAATGCAGTGTTTTGACCTACTTGATTCACTTTTCCAAAGAGTGCAATCAACGCCTCACTACCACTCAAACTTATATCTCCTCTGAGAGTGATTAAGGCCTCGTGGTACTAATTTATTATAGATTTATTTATGTGATGTTTCTCTCATTCCGTCCCGACTGTTGATTGAGTGCATATGATATGGGGCGAGAACTTGCATAACGCCATTACTGTCAACATTTTCTAATTGAATGTCCACATCTAGCCTCAGTTAATTGCGAAATATGTAAAGCAAAACAAGATTGAGATTTGAATGATATCATTCATCAAATGTGACTTATTGTAGACATTGAAACGTAAAAGTGCGAAGGAGAAAGCTAATTTTAAAAAAGTGTTCAGGATATACATTAGCAAACACACCAAAATCTATTATGATCGCGATCGAATTCTATGCTCATTCTAATGACCGTGATCGAATTTCCATGGGTCAGGCACATAATCGTTTTGATCGCGATCGAATTCACACAATGCAGCTAGATTAGCCCACATATTGAGTATACATTTGAAGTCAATTGTAAATGAGCAGGACGAGCATGTTAATGAGTAACAACTGTCAGCGCTGCAATGTAGCCCAACGGCACAAACGTCAAGTGTAACAAAGTTCTATAATGTATTCAACTTCACAACAGGAAGTATGGCGCCGCTTGGTTCGTGGACAACGCTTTAGCTTCACAATGTGCTTTTGCTAATATTGATTTATCGTCTTCATTTCCTTATATATACTTCATCGAACTCCCTGCTAAAATCAAACCAAAACGATGTGTTGTACACACTTTAGGTTCAGTTATATATATTTATTTATATAGAACACTATCAGCAATGTATTTGTACAATGAAACATTAGTACACAATGGTATAACGATGAGAAGCTTGCTATCATGAGAAGACATATTTTATCACCTGTAGTATCAGGAAAAGAGCCTCGCAAAATGGTGGGATTTGTATTCAGCTCGGCTCTATTCACAGTGATAGTTGCAGGTCCGTATCAAAAGGGGGGGGGGGGGTTCGAGGGGTTCGAACGAACCGCCCACTTTGCCCAGAAAGGTCCGCCTTACTCTAGCGCATTTGTGTTGCAGCGCATTGTTGTAATAAGACTTGTGTCCATTATTATTTCATCATGAGGACGAGAGTTAGAGATAGATAGTTGGGAATTTATTTAATGGGTTGTCAGCTTTATGTGCTTGAATTTAAAGTTTTGGTTATTTTACAAAATAGGACATTTCAACATTTTGGGTTTGAATGAACAATGAAACTCATGGCAATGAACTTTTAAATGAATGTGTGATGAGCATAGATATATCGTGTGTCAATGGTGCCTTTAATTATGGTCTTATAGCAGCATCAGTATGAGCCAGGAGAAAGGTCCACAATTAAGGGGGAAAGAACCCCCCCCCCCCCCCCCCTCCACTAAAAAATCCTGGCTATGGGCCTGAGTTGTTACCATTCACGCTGACTGGGCAAGATGGCATTTTCTTTACAAATAAGCTTCAGATAATGGGTTTGCTTTCATGTACGAGATAGAAGCTTGACACAGATGAATTAGCATCATCGAACGGAAACAAACAGCTTATGTCTATGTGTCAACACTGCACTGCTTCTATGTAAAATACAGTGTGTTGGCGATACTTTAAGTAGTCCTTAGAATATTTTGTTGCCGTTCTGAATGCCCGCTATTAAAAAAAAATCCCATTGCCCCTTTCAATAATTTTCCTACTGGTCACTTAGTACTAATCTTTTATATCATTTATCTATTTAATTTTCTGTGTATTCCCCCTTTGATTTAATGCATATGCTAAAGGGCGATGGCTAGCATTACGCCATAACTGTCAACGTCTATTCCATTGAGATATTTATTTCCAAAATATGAATACCAAGCAATTTCAATGCTCACACGCTTTTGAGTTGAGTTTATTCATTCACTACATGCCTTATAATGCGACCAGGTACTGACCCACTCCATGAGTGTTTGTGGGCGTTGAATTGATATATATATGATGATGTACATTTCGTAAACATAGACTGAATAACACAAGCGTGAGTGTTATTCAGCCAACTTATTGATACCATAGTTACATCCGCTCAGCTTTTGATTAATCCAAACCAACGGCTGCGTCCAATTATCCCGGAAGGTCACGCTTTAGAGTTAATATTAAATCACCTTAGCCTTACCAATGATTGTATACATAAATCATCTACACGAAATGATCAACAGCTAGGAAAAGTTAGGGGCCACATCGAATGGGAGTTATTATGAAGAAAAAAAATATACAGTGAACTGATAGAAGAAGATAGTACCAAAGTAATTATTCCGGAGTCATGTTATCACTCAACCGATAATACCGTGTAGCTACCTATTATCCGAATGCTGACCCTCAGTTTTTGTACAATCCAATGATGGACGTCAATCCAATTGTGACATTAGGCTGTTTACTGATATACCACAACAGCGCAAGAAAGCAGTCAGAAACATAACAATGGTCTAAATAGAAATCTTAAAAATGTCAGACTTGCCCAATAAGATGTCCGATCATAGTTTAATGCGTCGAGCGAGCATCAACTTTCCCACGGCTTCGCTTTACTGGTGGGGACCCACGGGCACCTCACGTCATTTAAAGCACAAACCAAGAAACGATAAAGCTTGAGAAAAACCAACAGAAGATTCAATATTTTACCAGAGCCGGAATTTAAACTAGCAGATATGAATTTGACAAACAAGTAATTATTTGAGTCAGACAGCGTCAAGCGACTCATATGGCTGACAATGAATGAGTGCACTATGGAAGTATTTGGTATAATGCCTTTGGGAAGGCAGAGCTAAACCAACAAGGCACCAGCATCGCACCAATACGGTATAATACTCGATTATCTTAATAACCACAAAAGCCTCTCTGCAAGTTTCGCTCCATATTTTGTTTCAGCCAGACACGTGCGTTTTAAATTACATACCATGCGCCACAATGCTAAGAAACGATGTTCGAACGCTCATGCCATATTACTTAATATCATAAGACCTCTCGTAAGTTGACGCAAAAATAGTCGTGAATGGAATACGGATACTTGTTGCTTGGTGGAAATTCATATTTTTAATATGAAAACAATTGAAGAAGAAAATCTGGATATTCAGGTTGCCGAAAGACGCACAACCGACAGTTTTTATTAAAGTAAAATAGACATGACAGATAACAATGCAGACAGAAAACAGTTTTCGTAAGACATTCATAGTGTATGACGTTCATTTCATTTCAGTCATTATGATTGCTTAATGTTTATGATTCATATAAAGCTATCTTCATACAATTTATCTCACTTTTTTCCTTCGTCAAAGAACACTGAAAAACTATAATGCAGTTAGTATAGAGCTGTCACGCAACTTGGCTAAAGTAACCTACTCGTCAAGGATATTCCAAAATATGTAAGTTTAAGTTGATAGAAATGAAGTTTGAACTTTTCTTTCTATATTTCATTGGATGTATTATATCTACTTGGTGGACAGCTGATATATAAAATAAGCAAAATATTGACACCGCTATAGTAAATGATAGATACACACGCACTCGTCCAAGGTTCAGAAACATATCCCTGAATGTATCTTGCCACAAGATTGTCCCCTAGACTTAATACCTGAGTACAGCTGATGTGGGGAAAACAGTTATATAGTTTATATATAGTCTTCATCCTTGGCAACAGTTTGTATGGCAAAACTTCCCAATTTTCAAATTGCAACATGGTGCACAAAAGAGACTTGAACAAGCCAAAGCCGTATGGCTTGAATTTGTCTTTAGTCTAGCGCTATTCACCATAATGGCGGCTACCATCGACGCTGACTGGGTAAGATAGTCGGGTAGTTGCCACCTAGACAGCACGGGCATTCCTTTTGCAAGTACATAGTTAGTTTCATTTTTGCATCTATTCAGATACTTCATACACTAAATGGGGACTGGAATGAATAAGACACCTACATTTCTGTCGCAAAGATGCCTTGACGAATCAGAGCTTCGTTCCATGATAGTTTTTTTTAGGGAAGTTGGGTTTTTCAGTTACTTACATCAACCAGATACTATCTTGAGAGAAGTTGATGATGCTTTGGGTTGTATTCATAATTTCTTTGCCAGTCTCAAGGCCTGCTATGAATTTACTATCTATAAAGTATTTTTGAAAAGCCTCATGACCCCTTTGAATCACCTCTTAGAAAAATATTTTCCCTCTGGGCGCTGTAAAAGGACTCATTTAGCATCTATTTATTTGATGCGTCGTTTCGGTCGCTTCAAAATTTCGTTTAAATGCTTCAGGGCGAGGAATTGCAGCATGCCATTACTGTCAATATTCATGCCGATTTTGATAGGGGCATTAACAGCCTCAGTCGCCCATCACATCTCCTCAGCAGAATAAACATCGATGTCTGTGATGTTAATCATCAAACTGTTGCGGCAATAGTCTCCTGTAAACATAAATGACAAATGTAACAATACCCACTGCTAGTTGTCGACAACCATTATGATATCAAGGATACAAAGTTCATTTCCTTTGTAATAAGACGAGCATCAATGTTCCCAATGGCAGGGATTAAATTGTCTAACTCCCCTTGATGCGGCAAATTGATCTGGCAAAGCGAGAAGTGTTCACAATAAGTCGAAGCAAGATTCGCCAGAGATTCCGCAAATCAAAAGAAAGAATGTTGTTAGATTATCAAGTACAATGCGACTAAATGGTTGTTGGTACCACATGCAGCCATAAATCTAATAAACTGAGCTTTTCTATCGCATAATAACGTAGCATTAGTGTTGGGGCATTTGGTATTATGCCTCTGGAAACGTAATGCTTGACCATCATGGCGCAATGCGACTGTATCTTTATTGCCACATAAGTCTCGGTTGGTGCTGCTTGACACGAGCTTCTAGAGAGCAATAAACCTCTTGGATGTAAGCAACCATGAGTTATCCAATAATGTTCTCAGACGGCCCCTTTCTGTTCATGCAATTAAATCTGGTGAAATGACTTCTGGCTTAATATTCTAACATTGGTAGAATGTTACTTGAGTTATCCAATAACGCCATGCTGGTCGATTCAAGAGCAATCGTGAAAGTAGCAGGTTTATGTTAAATAGTACCATGCGTATTATTTATCCGTTACTAATCGCTACGTTATTATGGGTTCTTATATAACATCATACGAGCCCAACGGAAATGTAACTAAAGACATATGCTGACATTGAGATCTATATGGCCAAGCTGATCAACCTAAACCTGACACAAGGGGTATAAATCGACCGTTTTAAAGGTGTACGCCTGCCATAAAATTTCCATTGTATTGCAGTTCATATCTATTTCTATATCGTATATAATTTGACCAGAGCTGTCGAATAGTTTGTCTTAAAAGACTTTCAAAGCTCTATGCTTTGACCATAAGAAGAGGCTGCATTTAAACCCCAGAGCAAATGTTTTCGGTGTAAATGATACGCCATGGACAAGAGCAATTCTCTGACATCGAAAGCAGTTTATAAAAATAAGGAGTCCAGCTGGTGGGTGCATTTCAGAAAATGTACAAAACTATGATTAATTGCTGATAACTGTCTGTAGGCCAACTTCCCGCTGGTCATCCAGATTACTTAGAAGGAGTATGTGTGTGGGGGTGGCAGCATCACCACAAGATCTATTACATAATGCCTCTAAAGTGGTCACTTTTATTTTTCAAAATCAGTTATAGCGGTTATCATTTTAAAAACATATGTTTCGGTTATTATTTTATCCGTACCGTATGAAACAGCTAGGGACAAATACAAATAAATAACCTTTCTAAATGTAGTGAAAATATGTAAAGAGTATACGTCGATCTCATAGTGGACATGTTCGACAGCATGTACACTGGGAATGTGTGAATGTAATCTGCTTGAACTAGACTATAGAAGAACCAATTCAACATCCAGTTCTTCCAAAATGCGCAAGACCCGAACTTAATGTAACATCTGTATTATGTATAACCAATTGTATACAGGTCACACACAAGCAATTATCCTCGCATCATCAAAATGCTAATCGCATGCTGTTTTGCATTGATACATCAGTGTGACGTGTGTAGCACCATGGTGAATGCTTTTGTCTGATAATACGAATGGCATGCAATAATTCTTTCATTATTAGTTTATAAATCTTTTTTTATCATGCTAATCGTTGTTTTTGTGTAACTGCTAAGGCAAATGATGTTTTGAGTCTCAAGGATACAACAATTCTAAGAATTCTTGTAAATTTTCACACGGCCAAGTTAAGTCAAACATTAGTATTGATGATCTGCTTTGTTGACCCCGTTTCACGACAATCACCTAAACTATGGTTAAAAATTCCAAACACTATTTGGCTTAGTCATAAACATACAGCTAGCCACAGATCACTGAAATGCTGGTCATACATAGGTTTACGGAAACAGGAACAAGTATGACTTCCTGCCAGAACCCGTCTTTACGAGAGAGAGAGAACATCATAATATTAGTAGCCGTGTATCAAGTGGGACAAGCATCTGCTCTTTCAAGCCTAAACTACGTACATGCCTTTCGTGATGATAATACATGTCAACAGAGTTTGTAAATCTCCTTAAGATTCGCCAGGCTCATACGGGGTTCACAATTTAGGTCAGTATGATCATTTTCTGAGCAATAGGCAGCAGAACACAGTCAGGCATTCCGTGGATAGTCTAATCGTTAGTACATAGCATTGTGACGAGGAGGGGACTCGTTGGCACTCCAGCCTACCCGTCACAACGTGGTTTCGCTTTCTATATTCATGAATGTCAACATCCGGTTATGTTGGCTGCGCATTTGGATGTCTGTGAATAGGCCGAAGCTAGACCGGGTCACACCGGTTTGGTTTCTCCTTCCACAAACTGTCAAATAGTGCAGCCTGTTTTGCCTGTCTTTATTTTATTTGTAATTGCATGTTAGACTGTCTCAGGTGAGATGGTCTGTTTTTATATCATTATGTATTTCGCCATAAGTTCTGTAACTTTTAACTGATGGATTTAGGTTTGTATTTAAATGTTGACGTGGTAAAAAGTAGGGCGGATATCGTCCTTTATGTAGTTTTCGCGCCAGTTCCATTTTAGTCTCGGACCGTAGAATACGTGTCTGAAGATATCGTAAAAGTTTGACTGATTGTTTCGTTCCTAAAAGGTGAGCCTGTGTTGTGGTTAGGTGGTGAAAACAACCCCCAACACGGGCAATATTTGTCAGTGAATAATAACTTTTACATGTGATATTTACTATAGTTGTATGTAGTTGGGATTTACGCCCAACGGTTAGTTCTTAGGAATTAGAGTGTGAGGGACCATTTTGTTACTTTGATCATTTGCATGTGTTGCGCTGGGTTGGAGGCGAATAGCTACCCCCGGCATTGATTTTTGTACCCCTCAGTACTTTATATTATTGTGTCGGGTTGGAGGCGAACAGCCACCCCCTGATTGGTATCCATATCACCTTGTTTGTGTTTAATGTGAGAGCATTGGCGCTGCTCTCAATCAAGTTAATCTCTGCCCTCTTTAATATACTTAACCCGAATAAAGGCTTCATTTTAAATCTATATACTCTTCCTCACACCTGTAGTTTGTTCTTCTGGCTGACTTGGTAATCATAACGGCCCACCCCTTGGGGTGTTACAGCATAGCTTATGCACGTGTATCTGCACAGCCGTTCAAATCAACACAAGAGTTATCATACTCTGAATCGTGAACCTACACACCTCATTTCGGACCGATAGGGCATCTGCCATTGCAATGTTATTGATAGCTGCCCAAATTGTCGCACAGATTGTCGTACCTCTAGCTTGAACTTTTGTGGGTGGCGAGATTTATCGTTAGTATTCATCACAGTAATCGCATGATCATCATGCTCTACATTGAACGTGTTTTTTATTGATGCTTCTTGAGTTAGCGCAACGTTTCTCAATCATGTGTGTGCTGGCTCAGTGGTTGCGACTCATTGCGACGGTATAGAATGATCGTTAAATACAGAAGAGCGTCTGTAGTAATGGAAGTATATGGTTGGGTAGCTGCCAAATGTTAATTGTAATTAATGTGATCATAAAACGCGCCTTGCATTTGCAATGAGGTGAATCGCGTTTACTTAACAAATTACCTTTCATTGTGTATTAGTCAAGCAAACGGAACGGCATTCCATTTTCATGTAAATTGGTAGGTTCACTAATGCATGCATTCAAATACTTTATAGAAAAAAGTGTGACGGCTGGAATGCATCGGACGCACATATTGCTGTCACAAAATTCCACTTTGATTTACTTTCCCACTTGGCGTGACTAAGCACTAACCGATCGAATTCATCATAGTATAAATTCATGTCTCGTATCTTCCTCTTACGACTATTTACTGAATGCATTAAGTAAACGGCGAGGACCTGCTTTACGCTATTACTGTCAACATTTATTCCATTTCCTGTGCGCATTTAGCGACATTATACGGTAAACAAAGCAATTCCAATGCTCACAAGCTTTAGAGTTGATTCATATCATTCATTAACCTACCCATAATGATCCCTGGTGCTGACTAAGTCTATGATTGAAGGTGTGAAGGCCGAAGCTGATACTGAACAGTTGTTTATTGAAACGCATCAACAACTTCAAAGGCAAGAGTTATTCCGTATAATTATTTGACAGCATATCTATTACGATACAATGTGTAAAAGAGCGATCCTTTGCAATCCATACCTATGTCTTTTGTTGTATTTTAGAATTTCACAAGGCAGTAAACATAAAACGGACAAATACATCTAGAATTTAATGTTTCAATAAACTGACTTAATGAAACAAAATTATATATAATTAAGTCAAAAACACGTTGGTGTTATAGTCCACATCATAAAGTAACTTATTCCTGCTGAAAATGCATCATGCACGTAAGTATGTATCCATTTGTGTATATAGTAATATTTCTGTGGAGTTAGGTGCCAACTTAAGTGTTGTTATCTATCAAAATGCAACGCTCTCAAACCCACTAATCTTGATTGGCCCGTTCCTTAGCGGCAGTAAGATATAGTTGTTATGACGATCTTTTGTTTTTCATGTGATCGTGAATTCCCCGACTAAAACACAACTGAAAACATGTAAATGAGATGATGTAGACTCAGAAAGAAGCAATGTGATAGCGAGATTGATGAGGCACCAACAGTTACATTCGCATGTCGCATTTGCTCCGCAGAATCTACATCAATTCTCTGCGACGTTCATTATCAACCCACACCGCCAATAGTCTACTGCAAACACATATGACGAACATAACAATATTTGCTGCAGGTTGCAGACCAGCGTTGTGATAGCTGCAAGAACATCATGCAATTACCTTAATTATGCATATCAGCGGTGTCTGGACATATATGACAAACCAATTAAAACGATAGTTTAATGCGCTAAGCTTTAATTAAAACAAAAACAAGGGTTGCGTCCATCGTCGGAAATTAGGGAAAACAAACAGGAGATTGAACAAATCTAAAGTATAACTCGGCACATTGAAGTATATGTGACAACTCCACGTCTCTTTTCTATAATCACAGCACCAGATCAAATGTGCGGTCGTGCCAAATATTTAACAATGACTCGTCCTTATTAGAATATAAAGCAGACTTTCGAACCGATCAGCGTATTTTTCTGGCAACCGGGATTATGTCGAGGAGAAAAACCCAAACGCGTTGTTGCTTCTACAATGATTGAGATATACCTCACGTCATAACACTTTAAGGATTGCAAGAAGACATGAATCTTCTGGTCCACAACATGTACAAGTCAAGGAGTATGAGGACATTACAAAACGCAGCTATAAATCGACTGAACCAGCCGTTCATAGCGCATGGAAATATCGCGATTGTGCTGGGACATTTAGTGTTATGTAAACATAAAGCTTGGCCATCATGGCGCAATACGCCTTTATCTTTATTGCCACATAAGCCTCCCTGCGGATGTTGCTTTATTTGATGGTGGTGCTTGACACCTGCATCTAACGCGAAAATCTCCTGGCATCCTCAACTAATGTATGCTTCTAAGTGCTACCCAACTATGTTTTCAAACGACCCCTTTCTATTCGTGCATTCAAATCTGCTCATATGTGTACTGTCACAAAATTCGAACGTTGGTACAATGTTCTTCGAGGTGACAATTGCATGTCGATTAAAAAATAATATGACATTATGTATGGATTGCTTTGCGTTACGTTTATATGCGTTTTGTTGCAACAACATTGTTGTCCAATGCAGCGCTGGAAGTATAAAGCATTGAAGGAAGCGCACATCATATGGCAGAATGCTAAGGAACAGTTAAACAGGCTCCACTTATAATTTATCGATATAATCTTAAACCACAAAAGCGCAAAAAATGTATATAAATCATCATTGCGCGATACAAATATATGTTATTATCATAATGTACCCATGCCTCTTGCTGTGCTTTTGGGCCTTCTCAGCTGCCACACGCTTCGTGTAATCTAACGGTAAAAGCGGATATTAAGTGTATTGAATATGTCTCATGTGCATAGAAAAAACTCTGTGTACATTCGGAATATATATATAAATGGAACTATTCGGTATATTTGGCGAGTGTGGAGCTTTCCGACTAGCTCCTGCATAGAACGTTGATAAATGATGAATATGCTAATGCGCTACAAACCATGACGATGCCTTGCAACGATGCCACTGATGCGACCACCAGATGAACGCTTCCCGGATGGGCAACGATATGAACGCCATTAAGTTCATGAACATAATTTCATATTTCGCATGATTTGACAGGAAAATATATGTTCCAGCATATGGACTATAAATGCAATATAAATATATCAAAACTATTCATGGTGGTAGTTGGCCAAGCCTTGTGGCTGTGGTCCCTGATCTGAAATATCATAAGATTAAAGACAATTATGACATATGGAGACATACAAAACACTTAAACTGCTGTATACATTATCATGTTTAATCATATATATCATTATAAATTATAAGTTCTGGCTAACGAAAAGTCTGCTAAGGCATCAGGTTAATACATAGTTTCAGTGAGTAGCGTTCTCTTCAATGCCTGAATACATCAGTTTTATATCGGGTAATTTAATCAGTGTCTTTGCAGGCTAACTTTTCACAAGCAAACTACTTGTGAAGAAATTAAGCGCCTCAATGGCCTTGTCATATTAAAGCTGCGGTGTACGATGAGGGTCGAACCGAAAGAAAGCTGTGTTATATTGAGACACGGTCGCAGGTATTTCAAGTATAACTGCGACTTTGCATGCTGTCTGGTTCATGTGAGGCTTGTGAAGTGTCGTTAATTGACAGAAGGCATGCATTCATTATAAGAAGCAGTGATTGCTGCATATCATGCATTCCTCTGATGAATTGCATCAATAACTAAGTAACATGAAGCAGCCTAGGTATTGATTAATCTATTTACGTTAAAGACAATGCATGACACTTCCTATCGATTTCTGCCATCTATTCAAATGCTTAACGTAAAAGGTATAGAACTGCAAGTGATTTGTGACAATATCATTATTATGAATTGCTGTCGTTAAGATGCCGTGGCAACTCTCAATGCAGTTCCTTCGGTGCTATTTCCGCGACACAATCAGTTAACGGGGTTCTCCGTCACTGTCATTTATGTATTTGGAATTAAATCCCCAAACCACTAAAAATTTAATACCCAATCCACTAAAAACAAATTATATCCAAATGAAACATAGTGATTCAATGTAGTCGTGAATTTCCAATTATCAATAATGCGTGGAACCACTTGTTCAACTGAACGCATGGTAAAACAATGCAAATGAATATTGCCTCCAAAAGGAAAACCATATTAGATCGATATTTGTTTCCCTGGTGACACATAAACACAGAAGACAGGATTGTGTGTGAGACTAGTAGGAATCAATTTTATCAAATATATAAAATTGGAACATCAATATAGTATTACCTCGAATTTTGCAACTCCCAACAAATATTTGTCATATTCTCCCTATCAGCGCAATTAAGGCCTCATGGTCACCTATTTGTATCATTGCATTTATTCGTAATTGTTTTATTTATTCGATGATTCTCTATTTACGCACATGCTTAACGTCATCAAATTGGAATATCGATATAGTGTTACCATGGCTTTCGCAACTACCATCAACTATTTGACATATTCTCCCTACTGGTGCAATCAAGGCATGGTCACCTATTTTTCTCATTGCACTTTAATTATTGTTTCGTTTATTCGATGAGGTTCTTATGCCGCATATACTGTGGAGCGAGAGCTTGCTTTACGTCATAACTGTCAACATTTTTTCCATTGACTGCCCGCGTATAGTCTTATTTAATTGGATAATATGAAAAATAAAGCAATTATATTGGCCACATGGTGATTTTATTTATATCATTCATAAATTGCTCCCATATTGCCACATTGCAAACCAATTCTATGGGATTTGTTGACGCAACCGAGCACGATGTGTTTCATAGAACAACATAAGCTCGATTTTGCATGCCAAACCAACGCTATTAGCCTATAAGAACAATGAGTAGGGATCTTTTGGTATTCAATTGGTGTCACATAATGTCGATAAATCGGCATATCGAACAAATTAGTATTGTAGTTCTACAATGAGCATAAACGTAATAAGGAAGGTGGTAAACCTAACAAGGCAGGTGGTCGATCGGTTAAACGCCAGCAAGTTGTCTTTAATCATCATAGGAACTCATTGTACAATATTACCTCTGGGAAGAAGTATTTCACACCGACAGAAAGAGACATTTCAATCAAAGGGGATAACATAAAACGGCAATATAACACAACACCATGAAAGATTGATAAATCGAGGCCTTATAACCTCTTGCGCTTGTATTTCCACTAAACGCGATGAAGGCTAAATCACATACAATTATCGGATGCTTCTCTTTCCGCCCGAAACGCCTTGGAAGGAATGTGTGTTTAGCAGATATTGGAATATCACTACAATGGCTTGACAACTCTTATAGCTTAATTTACGTATATTCCAACTCAATGTAGTCATAGCATCACGACCTCCACACTTAATTTTCCGCTGAGCATGATAAAGGTCTCATATTCAAAAATAATAATGACAGAAGTACATTATTCAAAACAGTACTGTGCTTCATATGTATGGGTGAATTTGCGTAACGTTAATATGGGTTTAGTTAAAACAACATTGTTGCCCAATGCAGCGCCTGGAAATATAATGCATTGTCGTAAGTTAATTGTGCTTTACAAATAAATACCGTTTACGATTATTGTTTCTCTGACTGCTTACAATGGTCGATGTTATAAAATGTTGTGATCATAATGCGCAAGACCTTAATAATGTACCCATGAAATTCGCAATGAATTTGGACCTCGTTAGTAGCCACACGCTTCGTGTAATATAACGGTCAAAGCACATATTTGGTGCCCTAATAATTATCATGTGCATAGAAAACGTAAAGGGTCGGTGTAGATAATATAACTATTTTGCAAACTTGTCGGGTATGGAGAAATCAGACAAGCTCCCAAATGCAGCGTTCATAAATGATGATTATGCTTATGCCATGACAATTTTACATATGACGATGCCATGTAACGATGCTTCGTTGATGCGACCACCAGAAGAAAGCTTCCCGCGTTGCAACGATATTAATATCATTAAGTTCGTCAACATAATGTCAAGTTTTGTTTGAATTGTAAGGTATATATATATTCCCGCGTATGGAATTTAAATGCAACATAAACATAAAAAGCTACTTGTGCTGGGAGTATATATTAACAAGCAAACGACTTATGAGACAACCCCGGCTGTAACATTTTCAGTGGGTGCTGGGTATCAGCGTCTCCGTGGTCATGTGATGTTAGAGCTGCGGTGTTAGGCAAGAGAAATTGTCAAATCGAAAGAAAGCTGGGTTATATTGAGACATTCGCAGTTATCGCATGACTAGCCGTACAATAACTGCAACCTTTTATGCTGTCTGGTTCATGTGAGGCATGTGAAGTGCCGTGATTGGGCAGATTACATTCATTCATTATAAAAAGCAATGGTTGCTACATATTATGCATTCCCCTGATCAATCGCCTCAATATCTTGGTGACGTGAAGCGACATTGGCATTCTTTAATCGATGCACATTAAAGACAGTCCATGTAACCCTCCTATCCATCATTGACATCTATTCAAATGCTTAATGTAAACCAAGTGTAAGGATTGCCTTGATTTGTGACAGCATCAGACTTATGGATTCCTATCTTAAAGATGTGTTTGGCAACTCTGGATGCAGTTTCTTCCTAGCAGTTCAGTATTTAAATGAAACTCAGATAATGGTTCTCTCCGTCGCTTTCATAGATAGATAATTGACAGTGATGGATATGTATCAGAGCGCAACTGCAACCAACTGGTGCCACACTCTCACTACTGCGCAGCGCCTTGTAAAGTATTGGTTATAACTCCGCATGAAGTGATTCTGAAAAGAACTTAGTTTAGTTCTATTAATAAAGAGGCAATGACTGTGGAGTTTATTGCCTTCCCGTTTTGGGACATGCAATAAGGTAGAACGAGGGCATATCTAACTGATCGTTGTTTACAGGACAGGCTGCATTATAAAACAAAACATCGTCAACAACAGAATGCCACGAATGTGGCTCCCGATACGAGTCGGTCAAAGCGCCAACCGGTCGGTCAAAGCGCCAACCAGTCGGAAAAAGCGCCAACCGGTCGGGAAAAGCGCCAACCGGTCGGAAAAAGCGCCAACCAGTCGGATAAATCACCAACCAGTCGGATAAATCACCAACTACAGGTGGAGTGTTTGAAAACTCATTAAATACGCTACAAAATTAAATCCTCCCCAAAAAACAATATTCAAACGTAAATTAATTAATCAATGCATCCGTGAAATTCATACAATGATAGGTGGAACCACAAGGCCAAGCGAACGCACAGGAAAGTAACTTAACAATGCAAACGAATATTGCATCCGTTATGCAAATCCGTATTAGATCGATAGTTGTTTCCCTGGTGACATAGATACAGAAGGCAGGCGTGGTCCATTCAGTGTAATCATAGCTTTTGCAACTGCCTTCAAATATTTGACGTATTCTCCATATGGGTGCAATCAACCCTCATGGTAACCTGTTTTTATCATAGCACTAATTGATCAATGTTTCGTTCATTGGATGCTTCTCATATTCCCTATATGCTGTGGAGCGAGAACTTGCTTTACGTCATGACTGTCAATTGACTTTCCATGTATAGTCTTATTTAATTGAAAAATGGGAAAAACAAAGCAATCACATTCGTCCCATGTTGAGTTGATTTACATAATTCAGAAATTGCTACCATATTGCGATCTAATGCAGACACATTGTATGATCGTTTGTCAAATTATCGTTGATATGTAAAGGTGCGAAAGACAAAGCTGCTTTAAGCCACTGTTAAGTACATACATCACAAGCAGCCGCTCAAGAAGTGTTCCATAGAACAATTCATGCGCTGTAATACCATAATCATGAGACCCATTCATTTGTTCTCCGTGGGAATAATTGTATTAAGATTAACGATACTCATAATATATCTTATATTATTTGCAACATTCGAATTACTAAAGGCACGGTTAGCCGATACAAGATCATTCGTGCTATTAAGACTATTTAAGAAAAATTTCATACATCGCAACATTAATTGTTCTTTTAGATATAGTCTACCAGCTAAAAAAAAGGAATATACATTGATCTTGTTCTAGGGTGCAGTTTCCATACATGGCGGATGCATTTGCGCCAAGTGCAACATGAGCTTTTAAATGAATTACTCGAAAACGTCCAAAATGGGGATCCATAAAAACATGTGCAATATTTGTCAAATAGTGTATTACGAACATTTACGGAACAGTGACCGAATCTTGTCATCAGCATATTAGTTTTCGACACAACATCACCACATGCAGCATGCATATTCAATTGTTCGGAATTTCTTCCTATATAGGATCCAAGATGGACAGCATGTTCACTAACATTTAATCTAACACTATTCAGTTGTAGATTCACATCGCGCTTTTGACAATTGAAAAGCAACAAATTGCTTTTTGATGTGTTAAATATAACATTATATTCTTTGGCAAACTCTTAGCAAGTTTTAAGCATGGATTTGGCCGCATTCAAAGAAGGAGCATTAGTATAATTAAAATTGTCAGAGAAGCTATTGTTCCACTTAACTCTTAACGTTTGATGCGTAAACATGTTAAGTAGGATTTTAGCAGTCATAGCACATATACCACGCTCTTGTAACAAAACAAACAATTTCATAAAATTAACTCGATCAAACGCTTGGGAAGCATCCAATAATATGACATAACATGGTCAGTCTTCACTGACATAATTATCTATGATTTCCTGTGTTGTTGAGTGTGACGGTTTAAATCCGAATTGTAAACTACCCGATTTCAATACATCGCTTTGATAATCAATAATCACATTATCTAACAGTTTCCCTATGATACTACTAAGAGCTACTGATCGATAATTATCACTGCTGTTCAATGATTTCTTTCTGTTCTTAGGAATAGGAACAAGCGTAGATGTTAGCATACCACGTGGCGTATGCGCATGATTCAACATCATAGTAAAAAGTTTTGATAGATGGGCATATAACTCATCGCAGCCATTCAGTATGTGATCAGAAGTTATTTCACAAACACCGTCTGTTTTATCTCGTTTAAGCTTACAAGCTGCTTGCCTAACTTGTGAAATATCGATACCATGCAAAGAGCCACATGTACCACCGGCACAATTAGAGTGTACATCATGACCCAATGATTCATTAAGGGCATCCATTGCAGACTTACTATAAGACACATTATTGTAAAGTATTTCATATTTATCTTTAAAGACATTGCATATCTCGTCGTCGCCGTGCACGTCATCCATTACGGACGCGGTCGACATAGTTTTGAAATGCTTCTTCCGTATTTCTTTCCAGAAATTGCGACCATCACTTGCGGCCAAAGAAACAGCCATTCTATCAGACGCAAGCTTATTTTGATTTCTGATCACGTACTGTGACGCCCTTTTATAATCCCGTTTTGCTTTACAGCTGATGTCTTTAAGAACGCCAGAAGTGGGACACCCATTTTCCACCCAGAGTCGACACCAAAATATTGTTTTTGCTTTCAGCTGATTGACTTGTTCATCCCAGCCAAACCGATATTTACGTTTCCTATTCCCAGGAATACACTGAACAGCTGCTCTGACACACGCATTCATGATTTCCTCATAGTAACGATCAATATCTTCGTAATGGTCATTGCAATCAATCTGTGTACAAATAAATGCATCATTTGAAACATTCAGATCAAGTAATAACTTTCTCAATTTACGCATATAACTATCAATATCGCTGACATCACATTCCCTCCATTTTGGTCTATTAGTGGTAGGGCGCTCATCATTAACCACCTGTGCAACATGTATATCTAGCCGTGCAAGTACAGGACTGTGGTCAGATAAAGTATCTCCTTCATGAAGACATTCATATTTTGACATTGATGAACTCAGACTTTCGGACAACATAAAATGGTCTAGTGTGGATCTTGTATGTGACATATCACTCTCATAGGTAAAATCTACACAGTTATTATCCAACAATTGCAAGGAATTAAACATTGCTCCTCACAAAATGTCTTCAAAGCAACAGTGTGAGGGGAATCGGCACGAGCGAAGTCGGTGTTTAAGTCACCTCCAATAATTATATCATCGACATTATGTAACTTAATTCAATTGCAAACTGTTTTGTATATATATTGCGTTGTAAAAAACCTATAGTTTTCCCAACCGCCTAAGGTCGAAAAACCGTGGTATCAGTCCAAATTTTAAGACAATTAACCCAAGAAATTCATTTGCCAATAAAACATATAATAACCGTTCCATGGCAACAAAAATTTTGTCGAAGGTTATCAGTGACATGAAAAGTTGCATCGAAAATTTTAATGGTTGTTGATGACGTCATTTCCGGTTCGGATTGCATCAAAGTTTATTAAAAATACCACAAGTTAAACTACCAATCTTGCTGTGTTAAACACTTTGATTTTAAAAATGTTTACAAATACTTTATTCAGTTGCAAACTTTTTCGAAATATATGTAATTGTAAATAATGCATCTTAAATTTAATTCTAGAATGTCGAAAATGTCCTATAGTAAAAATCGGTAAAATTCTCTCAATTCATAATTGACAATCCAATAATGCAAAGATGCAGATAGCATGACTTGTTGTCTGAACTTTTTAAAGAATAAACATGGATTTGATTCATTTATCATATTCATTAAACATTAAAGATTGACTATGGGTCGTGGTGGATTTGTTATTGCATTGCACTTCTAACGTTCTACAGCAACTGCGGCGAGCGTGTTCTACAATTCTAAAACCTACCTTGTTCCCTGGTTTCGACAACAATTTGTAATTATCAACCGATTTTTCAACATGTTTTGATTGCTATCAAAAGGTGATCCAGGATCGCCAGATACACATCACCCTTCGCTCTTGTTGCCTTTTTATTATGATTCTCTTCGCAGTTTTGACTGCAGATTCGGCTTGCCCGTTTCCTTGCGCATGTTCGGGGCTGCTGGTTAGATTTTCAAATTGCCAGTCTATGACAAACTTCTGGAACGCAGTGCTGTCAAACTGGGGGCCATTATCACTCACAACCTGGTCTGGTGTTCCATACCTGGCAAAAATTTTAATTTTTTGATGTCTGCTTTAGACGAGGTGTTTTCCAGTCGGTCAACCTCCCAGAAATTGGATGTGTAGTCTGCCGTGATGAGGTAGTCCGTGTCTGCAATGGAGAGTAGATCGTTGCCAATCTTGGCCCATGGTCGATCAGGGACCTCGCGTGTCATCAAAGTGTCTTTCGTATCGAAGACTTTAAATTCAGCACAGACCTCACACTTCTGTATGTAGTCCTCTACTTCAGAGTTCATATTTGGCCAGAAAAGGCACTCTCGCGTACGTCTTAAACAACCTTCCATTCCGATGTGCGAGGAATGAATTCGCTCCTTGTGGGTCTGTCTGAGACAAGTCGGTATGACAACTCTCTCTCCGCGGAAGATCAATCCATCTTGGGCATTCAGCTCGTCACTGTGCGAGAAATACGGTTGTACTTGTGAGGGTAGACAGGCTTTGGTTTCCGGCCAACCTTTCAGGATGACCTCCTTGAGAAGCTGTAACGACTCGTCATGTTGGGTATGTTCACGGATTTGGATAAGTCGGTCGTTGGTTATCGGCAAATAACCCACCATATTGATTTGCTCAAACTCCTCTTGAGGATTGGCATGTCGAGTGTCTGGGGGGAAAGCTCTGGACAGGGTGTACGCGAGATACAACTGCTTTCCAGGCTTATAGATGACTTCAACTTCATATCGTTGCATCCGCATTAGCATGCCTTGAAGACGGCGAGGTGCTTTGTAGAGGGGCTTTTTGAGGATGCTTTCTAAGGGTTTGTGATCCGAGCAAACGTTCACATGGCGGGCGAATGTGTACTGGTGGAAACGCTCAAGGGCAAAGACAACTGCCAAGAGTTCTTTTTCAATCTGAGCGTATCTCGTTTCCACATCCGTCAGGGCTTGCATAGCATAGCGGCTTCTCGTCCTGTAGGAGGGCTGCACCGAGACCTTTCTCAGAGGCATCGCACTGTATCATCAGAGGTAGAGTAGCGGTGAAATATCTGAGGTAGGGTGCTTCTTTCACCAAAGTCTTGATTGTGTCAAATGCATTCTGCTGTGGTGGCGCCCAGCTCCACGGGACATCTTTCCGTGTCAGTTGGCGAATCGGCTCCATCACATCAGAGAGCCGAGAAAGGAACTTCGCCAAGTAATTCACAAAACCATTGAGTCTTTGTACCCCGTTGATGTCTTCCGGAGGAGGCATGGTGTCAATGGCTAGACACTTCTGAGGGTCCGGTCTGAGGCCTTCTGCCGTGACAAGGTGTCCCAGGAAGTTGATAGACTTTTGCCTCAAACGGAGCTTATTTTTGTCCAGGCGAATGCCAACTTCTTCTTGGCACCGTTGAAGGAGGGCCATAAGCTTGGCATCATGGTCTTTCAAAGCCATTTCTTGTGTGTCCCCAGCGCCATACAACATGATGTCATCAGCGACTCATAGGACGCCTGGAAGGTCTCTAATCGCCCCTATGAGCTTCTTCTGGAAGATTTCAGAGGACACATTACAGCCAAAAGGAAGGCGGAGGAATCTAAACCGTCCGTAAGGGGTAGAGAATGTTGTGAGGATGCTTTTTGCATCCAGTTTACCGTGCCGGTAGCCAGCCTTGAGGTCTAAGTTGGAGAAGATTTTTGCTTGTGCTAGGTTGGGTAGAAGATCGTCGAGGACTGGAAGCTGATATCGCTCTCTCTTCAAAACTTGGTTCACTGCTTGAGGATTAATATACACTCACAGTTCGCCAGTTTTTTTGGTAGCTACAACGAGGCTGCTTATCAATCAGTGGGTTCATCGACATGCGCGATAACTTGCTGCTTGTACAGCTTTGCGAGCTCAGTCTTGAGGCGCGTCTTCAGTGCTTCAGGTACTCGTCGGTCTGGGCCAACTTGCGAAGTGATGCCAGGGTCTACAGTAAGGGTAACCTTTCCAGGAAGGGACCCCAGCTCATTATTGAAGACATCAGGAAAAGTCTTGACAGGGTCAAAGGGTTCAGACACAGCTGCTACTTGCTTGAAATTTGTGGTGTTCACAGTGATCAAGTTCATCTCCTGACTTGCCTTGTTACCGAGGAGAGGCATGAACCCTTTTTTATCCGATACGATTATAAATCTGCAGCGGTATTTTTCTCCTGTTATGGGGTTGAGCACAGCTACTTTAGCTTCCCCTAGGGGCTTTATTCCACATATGAAGGATAGTTGAAGTAGGAGTGATCTCCGACTTGCTAGCGAGGGATTGTGGCAGGATATTAACAGTTGCACTACAGTCTATCTGTATCTTTGTTGGTTTGTCGTTTATCACAAGCTCAGAGTAGATGTGATCAGCATGGGATGACACCTCCTTGATATTGCTGATCAGCTCCATATCAGAGTTTGATTCTTCATCCATCGCATGGATGCTTCGTCTTTGTTGCTTTTCAGGGCACTTGCTTGAAAAATGGTTCATTCGCCCACAATGCATACATTTCTTTCCATGGGCTGGGCATTTGGACTTGACCAGCTCATGGGTTCTTTCGCAGAACTTGCGTTCCCTAACCGCAGATGAGGTAGAACTAGAAGAGGTAGAGTAGGAGGTCGGATGGGATGTACGAGGTGTCCATGCTAAGGTGGAGTTTTAGAAGAGGTAAGCTTGTTTTTAGTCTTCTGGACCCGGTGAACCTTATCACAAGGTGTCTGTATTGAGTTGAGTCGCTTGCATTCCCTGTATTTTGAAGCTTAAGGTTTGTTTAATTGCGCCATTATTAATTTGTCATATAAGCACACGCATTAAGCATTACGCAAGCCTCACCATTTTCACTGGATATTATTTTGACAATAAACTGATTACGAATAACAACCATCTCGGGTTGCATAAATGCCATACCTAGACACAAGCGAATGGGAGCAGAATAAGACGCATAAGATCAGACCAGAGTTATTCACATATTTAGGTGGAATCAACAAATAAGTACCGTACATATTTAAGAAAAAAACACAAATAATGGTCCTATTCTTCGTGTCCATGTAGACCGCCATGTTTGATAATGTCGTAAACCTTTATGAAGGGCTCCAACGTGACATCAGTCAACATGATAATGTGGGAGAAGGCAGGTACCAAAAAGATGAACTTCATTCACAATCAGTCGGAGAAGTGGGGGTCGCACCTAGGGAACAACTTCGCAAGGCAAGGGGCACTGTTACTACATATCAGCACTTCTCAGATGCAAAACGGACGATCCAGGAACTCAAATTTGGAGTTAACTGTTAGTAAGCCGTGGCTTAATGTTCGATTGGTTGCTTTTGTATAATTAAACTAGCGTTTTCTAAATGCACTGTAAGAATCCGCAATCACATCTGGGCTGAAACTGCATATGTAACTGCAACTGAGAGTCATATAAAGCTGAACTATTCTGCACAAGCATCAAGCCCAGAAAGTGGTCTCTAATTCTCAATGCATTTCTCGCCATAGCTATTTACAATATCATATACATGAATAACTGTACACATTATTGAGCAAGTTTAACGTTCGTTTTTACAAAAGGATCACTAAGAGGACCATCAAATACAAACAAACATTCCTAACATATGTATAATGGTTTCATCTTAGACGCCCCTAGTTGAACTAATTGTGCTACTGCGTTGACAATAAGAACCGATCAGAACGTAATAAATGAACCACAATGTCAATTTCCATAGATACTGCATCCATCATGACGGTGTAGCATCATCCATGTAACAGGGCGTCAATGGGAGCCCACACGACGGCCACTCGATTGCCGTTTGGACGTCGCATCTGCTCTCCCGACGTTCAGTCTTACGATTTGCTGGATATTCACAGCTATAAATTCCTTTTTGTCTCTGATTTGACAAATATTGAATAATATAATTTTAAATTACTTTATTTTTGTATATTCTTATATTGTATTCAAATTTACAAGGAAACTGATTCAGTAATGTAAGGAATTTTGATATTTAACTTAAAACCTTCCTCTCTGAATTACTATATTTGAACTATCCCACATGTTATTTGCTTATGTTATTTCATTCTTTAGTAATTGTAAAAACTTTTCTGTTGTTGTCATTGCCATATTTTGCTTGTATATGTTCTACTCCAATCATGTCCATTTACTCCCACCTTCACGCCTTTGTGTTGTTACGCAGCGGAAGCTTAGCTTCTCTAACGAAGGGGAGTATGTTATGCCTGTATTTTCAAAATTTACATATTAAGGACTTTATTCCACACGTGAATTATTCAGACTTTTGTTCTCTTTTGATCCGTATAGATTATTTACAAACCCTATCCCTTTTATCTAACCGATTCTAACAACAACATTTTAAGGTCCGAATGAGCAGTAGTAAATTAAAGGTGAACTCATTATAATGTAAAATATGAGTGAAGTACTTACCAGTGGAAGGAGCTGAAGGGGGTCTGAAGTCGTCATCTTTGAGGTCTAGTCCTGATAGCGTCAGGTTGCCAGAAGCCCTAGTTATCGGTAAGTCGAGTGGAAATGGTCGATGTACGCTTCCGTTGCCCTGAGTGATGATTGCTGTCGTAGGTTGCGGCCTCGTGTCTCTTCTCGACATGGGCATCAATTGTTAGGAGCGTGTAAGCGGCAGAAGCTGCCAGAATGCCAGTTTTATTTTCTAGGTTTTTCTTGTTTTGATGCTGCTTCGTTGATGTTGTCTTACTCGCTGCTTGTTGTTGCTGAGTGGGGACCAAAGAAATAACACGAGTCCAGAAGTAGAGCTGCTTATTGGTTTTATTAAGTTTTCAACAATGATGCTACATTAGCATCACGGTCACGACTCTTTTGAGGGTGGACCCGCATACGAGTCAAAGCTTTAAGGATTGCTGCTATCTGGGTTACACCCCACCCCACCAAGTGGTGGGGTGTAACCCGGGTTGTCGGGCGGATAAGCCGGGGGGGGCGTGTTAAAAACGGATGAGCTACAATAGTTTTATAACACATACGCAAGTGAAACATCCGGAATGAAATATCAAAATAAAAGAACAGACATATCACAAAATTGCTGTTAGAATCTGGGAAAAACTCCTTATAGCTCGGAATTCTCTCAAAGATTGACAGTAAAAATGGAGCTCTTGGATTCGGTTCAGATTCGAGACTTCTTATTTCGTCTGTATACATCACACCTATAATGACACGGTGAAAAAAAAAAAAATAATGGTTGTCCACGCGTCGCTTTATATCTGGGCTACCTCTGGATCAAAATGTGCTCAACATTTTTTTACCAAGACCAAACATTGCAGAACAAACGAGAACAGGTGGACGAAAAAAAATGTGTTATTACCTACAACACATGCAGTCATGAAGCACGATAAGTTAGCATTCATTAGTATTCGTGGGATGAGTTGTGTTGCCTCTTTTGAGCGTCCTGTATTCAAAGGCTTCCAGACGCCGACGAACATGGCTAATGTCCCCAAACTTGAAAAGCCACACATGGCATAAGTTGCTATGGCGCTAGATCTAGTCTGAATCACAGCCAAAGATCATCGTTTGGACACGCATTCAAACCCACAATTGAGCACCAGGTAACAATTGATAGCCATGAAAAAGCCACCCTAAAATTACAAATCTCTGTCTTGAGCGAAATTGGCAAATCAGAATCAGTTGAAATGTAAAACAGCTGTAAGGGAAAGAACCTGTTAATGCGTCGGTTAATGAAAATATATATCAATAAAGAAATTACACAATGTGAAAATACCCGAAGGCACAACTTACTGAAATAGCTCTCGGCAACATTGAGTTGGCCCAGTTCAATAAAACTGACGAATTCATTAGCTAAGACTTTGATTCCCAGAAGTGAGCCTACTTGCATACAATCATCCCACTGAACTCCGAGTAGAAAGGCCACAGGCGTGAAGCAATATCCAAATAATCGCTAAATAAACAGACCACCAGTTTACACGCTATTCCATATGATACAAATTTAACACAAGAACACAAAAAATCTTAAATGATAGTTTACTTCTATATTGGTTTCAACTCCAATACGCTGCCCCAGCCACATCAAAGTCGAGTCCAAAAATACAAACAGAGAGTAAAAAGCGATGATCTGCATGGCCAAGACCACCACTCCTATTCCTGCTGCCTTAGCACCGTTGGAAAACGCCTCGAAAACATTTGTTTCCGTCCTGAAAAAATGCACATAACGAGTTGTGGGGTTGCCGAAGTTAGCGTTTTTCGTTGAAGGAGCATTATATTAATCGGGTGTGTACTTTGTTAACTTCTTGCTAAAAGGTCAAATGTTAAGGGTGCTGTGTTGCGATTGATCATATCTATATCAAACAGCTTCGCCCTTGTGACAACAACATATTTTACGGCGGCAAACATTACATCTCATTACCACACAAGGCCACAAACAATTTTAAGAAGTAAGATTAAAGTGGTTGAATTCTGATTTGTAGTCACAATTCCTATGCCAAAACCGATATTTAGGCTTTAACTTTACAAAATTTACCGTGGTCTTTTCGTTAAATTCCCTTTCTATGTCAGTCAATGACTTGTGTTTGGGCTTATACAGCATCACAAGACGCATTGAATAATCAGTAAGCGATGGGAATTGCTGAATCACCCCCGTCAGATGACTTGTTGGTTTTGTTTACGCACAAAGTCTCATCAGCTACAACGATCATTTTGGTGGGAAGATTTCAAAACGTTTTGTTATTTTGGTACGCGTTCTGAAAACAAAACAGTATGCAGATTAAGATACCAAATTTCGGATTGGTATCTAGCCTTGTCCTCTTATCTCACTACAATCAGTAACCTGCTTGAAACAATATTTTATGAAGCAAAGTGGCCTGGGTCACTATTGGCCTGGCCATCTCGACAACATTAGGCATTTCTAATTGAGTGTTCAGGGAAGGTTTCAACATAATAAATTCTTCAATAACTGACAAATGTGCCTTCTGTTAATATGGAGGCATTTTTTGGGTCACGTCCTACCCTAGTATTTTTTTTCGGCCAGGAACACTGGAACAATGGTCTCTGATCAAGCCATAGGTTTTGCTTAACCCGCTCCATGCCTATGTGGAACGGTAAAACACAGAACGAATGTGGCGATTTACACGAAACCTTACTTATTGACGGTTCGCCGATTAATAAGTTAATATATTGATAACCACGCCATTATCCGGCAGTTATTATTCTCTCAGTAGTTGTGTAAGATATGTTAAGCTAGGTTTATGGAGCCGAGAACTGAACTATTTCACCGGTTAGGCACATAAGTATTCCGGCTGGAGCAGGTCAAGCAAGACCTATGGTTTGAACCGATGCCTAGTAATCCGAGTTACTGCCAGAGAACCAATGCTAACCTTATCTTAGCTAACTGGTAATCATGATTATTTCATTTCGCTCCGTTGCCGTTTTGAAAAAGAAAATAATTTGGCACTCCTTCCCGGATCAGAAATAAGACCCCCCCCCCCCCTCACTGTTATGATTGACGGCTTAGGCCTGGCTCCCCTTGTGGAGTAGAACCTTAAGTGATTGTGTTGACCCCCGCCAGGCCACGTGACGAGTGTAAGGTTCTTTGTTGTTGCCGAACCCTTTGAAGTTAAGAAGTAGTTGTTGGGGGTCAGTTTAATTTATGCATGTATGTTAATGTTCTTGGCCACATGCAAGGCCATTTAAGTTTTTAGTCACATTATATGTAATCTCCTGTGTAGTGTTAATCGTATGTATATATGTTGATGTCGTGGCCAACTGAAAGGCCATTCAAGTTTAAGGTGATTCCCCTTACATATAGCTTAGTGAATTCATGATGAATTAATGAGGCGTCTGCCCATTTGGTCGCACGCCAAACGAAATGGTATTTAAAGACCTCAAGAACTGAGGACAAAAATCATTCGGAAATCCAGAGAGACCAACCAACTGCGTTGTCGTTATTCATTACCCACTATCTCTCTGGTGCGGAGTCTAGCAGCAGTGTAAAGTCTAAGATCAGGGACTACACTCTGTGAAAGCGAACACCGCTTTTAATATGATAGTGCATATCCAATCTAGGGTATGTTCATTGCACTCACCTCGTTTGAGTGGTCAAGTAAACAAACAAACAAAAAAGGCTCCCCCACCCCGCCCCCATCATCCTTGATGTCCCGCCACACATCCGAACAACGGTGAGAGTCAAGAAAAACAGAAGTAGTTTCTCATCGCATCATAACGCTACTGCAAATTTTCAATAGGTTGATTTACAATAGGACATTTGCTGACTTGTAAACAAGCTGAACTTTGTCAAACATCTAAAGGCTGTCAATAAATACCAACCCTCGTTTCAGTTCGAACTTGTCAGAGCTGAAATGTGACGGTTGTGTCTCTGGAAAGTTCAGTTTTGCGATAGCGACGGCGGCGGGGGCAGACATAACAGCTCCGGTCAACAGATGCTGAGGGCTCACCTGTCAACATGACTACAAATTATCAACATATTTGTGTCGACGTCATCCACCGCATGATCTGACTGTTAGATCCTGAACTTACACCAAACAGGATAAACAGCCCAAATGCAAAGCCTGCTATAGTGGAGTGGGCACCAACGAGGAACGTGTGCAGCTCGGACTTGGTCAGTTGAGGGATGTACGACTTCAGCATCAACACCGTATCCAACTGAAACAAAAGATCAGTGTTGACCGTCACCATTTAGTGGTGAGTTGGCGTCGCCGTAGTTAATCACTAAATAAAGCGTATGGCTGAGCTGTCATTTGGTGGACACAGGATAACAGATGACTAGAAGAAACTGGAGTTAAAAGACAACCCTACACAAACGTCTACCACGTCTAAGGCCATACTTGAAATCATGTCATTATCTACGCTAACCAAAGCCAGGCGGCTCGTGCACATACGTTATCAAACTATTCCACAGGGAACTTACTACACTGAGGAATATGTTGGCTGCCAGGCTGACAGACTCGATAGCAGTGGTGTGCAGTGTGATACTCATACACCAGCCGATCTTCCCAGCGATTGCTTGAGTCAGACCAAAGTAGTACATTGCTGCCAGTACAGCGCCAATGTAGACGACAAGGGAAACAACCTGCAGACAGACATGAAGCAACATAGTGTAATGAACATGAGGAAATACTGAGAGCCGTGTCGATGAACCCAGACAACAGAGGATATGCTCCTCAGGCACTAAACAGCTTGGCCTCGACCACATTGAGAGATATTGGGTAAAATTAGCATATAGTGAAATAAAAGAATACAACTGTTTGAGATATTGAAGATTGAAACATAATGGTCGAAACAAAGCGCCTTTGGTCGGGCGTTGTCATTTTCACAGGGAACGACCAATATTTATCTGATGCAGGGTGTAGGATATCATTAATATGAGGGGCCCATTTTTGGGAACCCCTCTACCGCCCTGGATTGCCTGGATCCTCTAGAAAACTATTCACCACCCCAGCTGTTTTAAACCCAAATTATTGTGCGTATTTAATGCGTTCGATTTTATTTTACAGTCTTCTCGTCGTCGAGTTAGGAGCTTAAACAACAAATACTACCAAATGAAAATATCCATGCTCCCGTGTCGTCGCACGGAGTGTTCCGAGCGCATTAATGAGCACTGTGTTGAGAGATATAACTCACCAGCATAGCAAATGGGTGCAGGAGAAACCAAGGATCACCAAACACAACTGCTGCCCCATCCAGAGAATAGAACAAAAATTTGTTGATTTCATTGGAGAGCCATTCTATGGCGCGGTAACCTGCAGGCCAGCGGAGGACGAGAACGCCAATGACAAATTGGAGCCCGAACCCCCACACTACTGGTCGCCATTTTATCTGTAAAAAAAGTCTCATTGAAAGGTTTTGTTAGTTGGTTTTTTTTATACCATGAACTGATATATGCCTGGTGCGAATGCAAGGCAGGGGTGAGTTTAGGACACCACAACCCTACATGGCTCTCGATTACGCGTACAACCAGGTCGTTTATTACCAACTACACAAATTGTTGTAGTTCGTAAATGGTATGGCATTAATACGTATTCAAAGAACAACACTTGGTTAGTGGCACTACAATTTGGATTGGTAAGCAAGCTTATTGGTAATAGGACATGTGTTTAAGTAATGTGTTCTTGTTTCAATAACCTCTCTGATCTACTGAATATTACATTTGCCTCTCTACTCAGAGCCCACTCACCTTTTCTGGATGTTTGCAGGTGAGCCATGGTAAGAGAATGCAGAAAAACATTCCACCAAGAGACTGTAACTGAATGGCTGACTCAATCACCTCAAGTGCCAAGTAGAGGACGATAGCCAAGATAAATACCACACCAGTCACCCTGAACACAAAGTCATGCCATCAGAATAATCAAAGATTGTGTTCAATGAAGTGCATGTCATTGATATTTCATCTTTATGTAGATTGCAGCTGCTTGAAGCGAAGTGGGTTTCTGTGTCCAGACAGGAGAAAAAAAAACATTTCCAGTATACAACTGCTCCCCAACCGCACGTGCTTTCTTTGTGACTTGCTGAATATTTCGTTTACTCATTTGCATACTATGGTCACTCAAAAGAACGCATATGATAGCAAAGGAAAACATTAGGGAAAATAATGGAGTGTACTAGATACTTCGACATACCATTGTATGAGTTTTCCGTGAGCGATATACCACGTTGACACAGGGTCAAACACGCGATCACGTATCAGACATCCGTATGTGTTTCTTAACCACACGTAAGCAATCATGGCTAATGCTAGTGACGTGAGGACAATCAACGCTTTGGCTCCCTCGAAGTCATGGTTGATGGCAAAGCCGAAGTAGATCATATAGGCGACGAATAGGACGGCCAAGCAAGTTTTCTTGATGTGTTGGCTTTTGTTGGAGAGCAAAAGCAAAAGATGATCTTTGTAGAGAACAACGAACTGAAGTGGATATTTGGTTGTGTCCGCTTTTGCTAGGATCTCGGGGACTTGAAGAGCAATGTACTCACTGCCTATATCTTCCTTTACACCAACGGTTTCCATCTTACCCTATTGCAGTGCAACGTGTGACGCTCTGTAATGACCGGCCAACGTATTGACTGTCCGGCCAACGTATTGACTGTCCGCTGACTTGCACTTCGTTTGTTATTAACGGCTCATATTCACATCCAGAGATTTTGATTTGCCCATGAGGATAAGACACATTATATCTATCTCATCTGCATATCAAGATCACGCGCTGCACGAGTCAGATGGTGGGTCGACCATGCAGGTTGTTGCCCCAAACGTATATCAGATGCTCAGACGGATGACAGAAAGAGAAAGTAACGCTTGTTTGCTTGGCCCAGCGCCGATCCAAGGCCTTGGCGAGTGCCCACTCTACTTCGGGCGGTTTGGCCACCCTACCAAGAACGTGACTCGTGTCGCGGTAAACGGTGCTCTTCCAAAAGACATAGGTACCGGCATCTCCGAAGTCCAGACATGGGATTATGCACCGAACACACAGTGAGCTTGAAGAAGAGGGGGTGTTATTTATGCTGGCTATTCACTGGTTCGTAAACAACCGCCGACTCATCACGCTGTACAACGGTCGCCTCTGTTATCTGCTCGCCTGATCAGGCTATTTGATAAACTAAGCTGTTCCGTAAGACAGCAAAATCATTGTCAATATATCATAGTCCTGGACAGCATGATTTCTTTAATAAATTTGATTGCTTATAAAATAATCAATATACATGCGATGGTTGCATTTTGCTTGCCGAAAAATTAAAAGCCATAATAAATTCATAATCTGAAATTCTTCCTGATACAGTTGCTAAGTTCCCCCATGTCCCGTGGGCCTATTTTTCATACTTTGCGTAGTCCAGTGATGGCGGCTAAATTCGGCTTGCCACCAATCGTGTCACTGCGGTGTCTAAGTGTACCTCAGGGGCTCTATAGCAGCAGTGTATGTCCCTATTACCAGTCAGGGATTGGATGGAATTCCATCCAGCTCTAATGTGAGACGGTATTACATAGCTGAATCTGCATGCGGAGAGGCAGCACCTTGTTCCATGTGCCGTGTGCAACGGTTTATAATCGATGACATGATGAGTAAACACCTTAACTGTCTCTCAATGTCTATGACACAACTGAACAATAGCGGTTTTATATCATATATCTCTTCCGGGAATCATATCACAATAACACTCAGTTCGAGATGACCCCCGCCAGCATACCATAGAGTTTGCTGTAAGAAATAGCAGGCGGGCACGAACCGTTCATAATAAACAATTCAACTTCTTTCAATACCACATCTCAATGAATGGTTAGTTTGTGCAGACAGGTGATCTTCAACTTGATCGACGGTGTTATTAGGAATTTGATTTGTCCTGAGAGAAATTTGCTAGCGGGCATTTGTTTCGCAATATGTTTACGAGGATTAGGAGCCGACGACAACTAACGGTCAAGCGTTAATACCGCTGCCAGAGACTAATTCGATGACCTGGGAATACCTCGTTCTGATAAAAAGGAGTGAATACACAGAAGACATGACATAGCTTCTTCTAGAACACAAATATCCATCTATAGCGAGGCATATCTCACCAGCTTGGCCCCGATGTTTTGGATTGTAATAGCTTGAGGAAAATAAAACCGCCAATGTATTGTATTAAACTGTGTCCACATAGTTTACCTGTCATTTCTATGACTCATTGATTCCTAATTGAACACAAACGATCTAATGATCAAGCACAGTGCGCCAGTGTTTCCAGAAAGCCATGCAATCTAATTGATACCAAATCACCTCAGCCGGACCGATATTTTCATGCGTAATTAATCAAGGTTCGAAAGCAACTTTTCCTTGATGTATATCATAGGTAAAGTAGATAGCATCTTCACATTCGTGAAATAATTCACTTTAATAATCAAGGTGAGAGCAGATCAATATAGTGTAGAGATAGTTGCATCATCAGGTATTGAAGTGGTAGAACAGGGTTGTACACAGTGTTATTTCCTGTAAGCTGAAACGACTCAGTCAATAACGTTATGTTGCTATTGATCCTGAAAATACCTTTATTGATTCACCATTTACCTCTTCTAGGTGGATTTCTTACAATCCGATGATGGATAGCTAGTCAATGGTGACATCATGCCGCTGGCTGAGACGGGTTACGGTTACATCCATTTGTTCATTCCGTATATTGTAAAAATGATGTTTGCTGGGTGATCTCAAATATTACCACATGTGAATGTGAATGCGTGATTTGTCATGAACCTCAAGTACCTCTCGTCATCAAAAGCAAAAGAGAGTAATTGTAAATAGAGGAGAGCACCTTCGGTGATTGGGAGCATGAGCTGGTGTTGCAGCTAAAGGCATATTCTCCTTCCTACAATACAACAAGCACCTATACGTTATTGTACGCAATATACAATACATAGTGTACTGATTGGTTCTCAATATGACTTTCCAACCAATCAGCATTAAAAGACATGTTACTGACAATGAGTGAAAGTTTATGCAGAAAACCGATAATCTTTGCTGCTTTTGCTACGGTGTGATATAACTCATATCATATGATGATAGCAATCGCATGAAGGCATGAACATCCAGTCACATAATGTATGATTGGGAGAGTATCAGCACAGTACAAACTACAAAACGCGCTTATACATTTGAAACGTGGCATTAAGTTTTTCTAGATTTCAAAATTTAGCCAACACGGCGCAATATACCCCATGCTTTGACATGACACGTGCTACTATGAGGCATTAAGTCTCCTTGCATAACCAAATTATATATGTATAAAAGTACCATAAAATGATCTTATGTCATGTCGCAATATTCTGAAATTTGTACCAAGTAGCTTGAAGTATTGACGTCTTGAAAGTCGATTAATGAATATTTATCACAGAATTATGATTACGCTACGATAATCTGTTACAATATCATAGGCGCTTTGTTAAGACTCTCATAATGTGCTCATTAAACTCGCCACGTATGTGAGCATATCAGTTATCATCTCAATGTTGGAGTGGATATTTTGAACATTTAAACCATTTGGAATCCTCGTTTGAAATAGGTTATAAATCTAATGAAGCAGTCCATTGGTTTGAATTGCCAGGCACATATTCATTTATTGATTGGACGATCAATATAATAAAGATATATGATCTGCTTCTGTTGGGAGTTATCATTTTGGGAACAAATGTGCTATTTCAAAATATGCACCTTACAAATGTCTGACTCCAAATCAATAACAGTTTTAAATACGGTGTTAATATGTTGACAGGATACAAAGTTCGTTAAGGTTTGTTCTACTGCCGCACTATTTGCTTGTTGAGGATACATCTTAAATAAACGGAATACTTCTTAATCTTGATATGCCAGGCAAGAAAATACTTCAACCAGCCTCGTGAATTATCGTGACATTACCTTGTATGCTGTCGAATGCGGATGCCACTTCTCAATGACAGGCATCCTTCAATTACCTGCCCATATGTGATATCGTTGATGAGTATCGTCACAATAGATGAAGGTCATCTCCAAAACACAACGTCATTATGTGGCAACGTCCCACGGAAATGTTTGCCCTGCTACATCGATGAAAGTAGTACCATTTATCATGCAGACGACGATAAATCATGGTGAGTGATTCATGTAAAGCGTAAAGGGTCTTAATGAAGGAGCAGTACCTCAAGAATTTAAACATAGGTCGAGTGACAGCAAAACATAAAAATAAGTTCATTGCTCCATCCCCAATTACAGACTAGCATAAATCCTGCTTTGTTTTTCCAAAGTTCTTGAAGTAATTATGTACAACAGACTCGTTTCTGTTGTTAGTAAGCATAGTTTTGCATACCTAGCCAACAATATTTGCCAATATGAGCTATGAATTGGTACTAGGGATATTTATTGATCTAAGCAATTTTTTTTTGCCGTATAGCTCTGGGAAGGAGCATTTCATCACCACAGAAAAAGACATAATAATAAACAACAATGTAAAACAACCTCTTCCACTTTTATATCCACTAGACGCGACAACGGCCATATAGCAACAGTGTACTACCACATACATTCTTCTTAAGCTTATTCCGTATCCACCTTCTTATTAAACGCTAGGCTGTGTCAACATTTGTTCTATTGACTGCACATATAACCCTTATTCGATTGCAAACCAAATACAAAGCAAAGCTCTAGAATGGATTTACATTATTCATTAAAAGCTAATATATTGCCACTTGGTGCAGACCCATTCTATGGTCCTTTGCTGGTTTCAAATAGATATATTAAGGTGCGCAGAGCAAAGCTGATATCAGGTGAGTTTTTAGGATTTATATCAGCAACCACCAGGCAACACATATATAGTAGAGAATTTGATATTCTCTGGTGCCATCCATGAATTTACCATCGTCCAAAGTGGAGATCCTATACTGTGCACAAACACTCCTTGGTGTTATGAATGTAACGAACATGCTCCCAAGACTACTTAGTTCACGTACTTTAAGTATTGCATGTATGTTTCATGTCTGTGTGTATGTAGGTATGCAATCATATTTGTATGTATGTATCTATGTATCATGGCATACCGAGAGCTGGGGGAAGACACGACATGACTTCGGATGACGATACTACTGGTGTATTTGGTGAGGTTTGTTTTACATATTATTTTGATAATTCAGTCAGAAATAAACACTTGTGAGTACTATGAATATGATCAAAATGTATTCATACTTAATTTGTCATCCCTACTTATCTGTTTCAAAGCATGCTCTTATCATTTAATATCCTTGTCCTATGATTCTAATTAGTTATTTATTTAGAGGCCACAGCCTGCATCTTGCCTTTTCAGCACCACTTCCCAGTCTCCTACCTCTCGGCTCTTCGCCTTTTCATCAAGTCGGCCTCTCGTAGCCTCTGTCTGAAACCCAACAATCCAGCGGGTTGATGCAATCCACCATTTGGTGGGCGCGCAATGGCGTCATCTGTCAAACTCAACAAATGTTACATAACATGACAGTCTTTCGAGCTCAATCACCAGTCAAAAGCAAAAGACAGCAAACCAATGAAATAGAATTAACAACAGCATTTTAGGCAAGCAATCACAAATTATTTAGTTATGCGTACTTGGTCCTCCTCTTGATTTTTTAGATCATAACATATTGCAACATGGCTCTTCTCGTGTTAATTGAATCCTCTGGAAGCTCCTATACAAACCGCAACGAGGCAAGTACCGCACTTAGAAAACGTTATACCGAAAAGCTTCAAATAATCACATGCTACAAAATACACATAAATGTCGAATTCGCCACCCAAAATAACTCGCCGTCTTTGACCACCCATGCATGCAAAGTGGCCACGCAAAGCCAGGCAGCTTTGTTATTAGAACCGATCGTTTCAAAGCTTCTGAGTATCAGTAAGTATGAACATCCCAATGTCAACAATACCTAGTGCTTTGAAAATGCTGACAATGACCATTGTATTTTCAATTTTGCTAAGGTGGTTTTCCTGGCCCCACTGTTAACTTGCCGAGATCGTCCATGATTCTATGCACTGTTCAGATTTGTACCGTTATGATATGGTTATCATAACGCGAAAGACTTCTATAATGTGTTCATGAAACTCAACATGTATGTGGGCCTTATAAGTGATCACGCATGTGGTGAGCTCAAATATTAAAAGAGGGTATTTTAGGCGTTAAATAATTATCAATAGCATAGCCCATGTAGATTATGGATATGTTCCGAAAACTTGCGGATTGTAGAGCAACCAGTGGGGCTACTTCAAGCAACGTTTATAAATGATGCCCTTCTGACGAAACACGACAATTGTATAATGCTCTTACTTTGATACGACCACGAAGTGAACACTCCCTGCTCGGAAATAATATGAACGCTATCGAGTCCATCATCAAAATGTCATCTACTACTAAGATCACATAATCTCCCTCCCCCAACATTGAGCATGTACCCAGCCAGACACCGCACTTCTACATTGTTCCGATGCATGATTATAACTTCCGCATCCATTGTCGACAATTGCTGTGGAACACCTAAAGTAGTTTGGGCAGCTAAATGCTTGATAGCGTAGCTGGGGGATGACATCGCTCATTGTGAAGGCGCGTGATGAGCGGGCCGATTACACAGTTGGAGAAGCCTCAGACGTGGCATTTGTAATCGAACCACAGGACAATACACCACTGCTGTGGAAAAATACTAAGGTTGGTGTACGATCTGCAGGACAATTTTAGTGATAAATCAGCCACACAAAATCGTAATGATTATCCTTGTCATTAACAATAATGACATCCATGGATCTGTTTCAGTCCAAGAACCACGTCCAACATGACGGTCCTCCTCTACTGTAAGGTTCTCTTCATTGTGACAGTGGTGGTTGGTACCAGTGACGCCGGTAGGGTAAGTCATGATTTACTTTACATGTTACTATGGTGACTATGCCAGAATTGCGCATTCTTAGTGGAGCCTAACAAGTGCCGTGTGATGGTTTATAGAAACCTTCTTACAGTGACAATCGAACATTTGTCTGATCATCCCTAGCAATGGTCAACTATGACACTTACATCTTGTTCCTCTGACACAATATATAGAGGTGAATCGCCCATTCGCTAATGAAGCAGATCGTTTGTTTGACCTATATGCAGAACTTCACTTATTTGTTTTAAGTAAAACCTGTTAGTTCTGTTGTAAGTCTTGTTTGTCGTCCTCACCCTGGTGCCATCTGTATTTGTTGACATAATGTTACCATCAGCATCCAGATGATATTTGTGGATTAAAAAGATAACTGCCCTCTGATATCGCTTGTCCAACCTGATTACATGCCATTCATCATCAACCTCTGTTTTGTATTACTTAGCTATCTATTTATCAGTACTTTAACGCTGATACCATAGGCCAGCAAATTCTTAGCCAACAATTTCTTGACTACCTCAGCATACGGTTTTTTAAAGTTATATCTGCAGGGTCCCAAGTGTCTATAATTTTATTAGCACCCTCTAGGAATTCCAAAACGTTCGTAAGTCAATAGGGTTTGCATTGAGATCTATTGGGCAATGTATGTCTGAGTAAGTGTGGTCGATGCTGACGAACATTGTTGGTGAATAATGGGTTAATGGGTTGTAATGAAAAGCGGTAGCGATATTTCCGTGGCTTGTTCTTTTAGAAGCTTTGGGTAGAGTTAATTTGGGAAGGGTACCTTGTTTAAAGAATTTAATGATTTAATGACTTCGTCCTAGATAAAACGATATTCTGTCAAGTTGATCCTGATCACTGCCATTGAGTAATCCGACTGATGCTAGGAGTCCTGCTATCTCGTCCCTGAATACCGATGCCTGGTAACCATAAAGCAACTGTTCGAATTAGTAGTCTTCCAATAATACATCATTGGCCATAAGAGGACCAATGGTTTCTTTTGTTTTCAGTTTCGACCTTGCATAGATGCTTTTGGGTGTGTTTTGATATTATATGCTATAGCGTCATTAAACGATTGTTTGGCTTTTCTTATTGGTTGAATAAATTATGTACTTTCTAAGAACGATTACTTGCCAAGTCAGCAATAAGTCAATTTCAAGCAGAGAACACCCAAAGTGTTATAAACGTATTTTGACATTTGTCCAGTATACAAGCTGTTCTGAGGGCTGCTGTCGTCATGAGGTGTGTATGCACGGCCGAATCTGCTATCCCCAAATATCGTGCGGTGAATCTCCTCGAAACACGCGCTGTCCAGATGGTGAATGTGTCGATGGTCAGTGTCGACCTTATCCACAATGTAACGGCCGCTGTTCCTGGTTTGATGTCTGCACGATGCATCACAACCTGGGCTACCTAACGTGCCAGTACGACAACATCGGACGCACCACTCTCTGCTACTAAACGTACAGAGACTGAGGAGGATTAAAGCCAGGTGACTTATCTGCGACTGTAACAATCGTTCAACTCGTGTCGGAGGGAAACAGTAAGGCAGATGCTAGAGACTCTTTTAATATGCCTAATAACTTCACATATAGCTTTGACGACAATAGCTCCCCTGCGATGACTGCATTGTTCAACAACGACCCGAAGTATCTTCTTTCAAATAGGATAAATGATATTTCATTTAATGTACAATTGTTCACAATTATGCTTTATCAAAATGCAAGTACAAATAAAATGCAGATTATAATTAGAACATCGTATTATGTCTGTGAAATGTGAGTTTTGCACTTGCTCTGGATCTCTGTCAGTGGCAGCAATTATAATGACTACACCCAGAGTCGTCAGTTTGAATGAGTGCCGAGTAGACTCCCTAATGCTCGTGGATAAGCGCCGTAAACACGTCCATATCTATATTACCGCCCGTCACCACACATACTATCTTCTTGCCTGGTACATGTCGAAACAGAGCCGCGGCCACTGAAGTAGCCCCCGCCCCCTCAGCTATCACGTGATTCCGTTCAGCCAATAGTCTAATTGTCGTAGCCACCTCGTCCAACTCCATAACGAATGTCCCATCGACCACTTGTTGGATAATGTCCCATTTTGACGGCAGCACGGTGGGTGATCCGATGCCGTCCACGAAGCTGGCTGTGTAGTTGATCCGCACTGGGTGTCCGGCTTCCAGGGCAGCCGTGAGTGAAGCGGAAGTGGACACTTCACAAGCGCACACATTGACATCCGGTTTGAGAGTCTTGAACGTAGCGCCCATGCCCGCTGTTAAGCCACCACTTCCATATGGAATGAGGACCGTGTCAACGTCGGCAAGATCCTCCAATATCTCTAGCGCCACTGTCCCATTGCCTGGTGAATACGATTGTGATGCTTTAGTTATTATAACCACTATGGTATGACCCATGTCAAATGCTAATCGGAAAGGCTAATTTTATTAGCATATGGATATATTACTAAATTCATTACCTGATAAAATCTCAGGCTGATTGTCAGGGTGAAGAAGAAAACCTGGTAAATCTGGCTTAGAGGTTTGCTCAAAATAACTCCACCATTCTGCCCATGGTCGTTTAATAACGTGACCGCCATTACGCCTTACTCCCGCCATCTTGGAATCAGGCACGTGGTCTGGAACCACCACATAACAAGGTACCCCGAGCTGCTTGGCTAGCCATGCTACGGCGTGTCCAAAGTTACCCGTCGATATGGTAGCAACTCCATGCTGAAACTCTTCCGGCGGAAGCGAGAGGAGTGTGTTACACGCTCCGCGTAACTTAAATGAACCCACGGGTTGAAGGCACTCTAGCTTCAGGTATATCTGTCAAGACAACGAATGGCACAATGTGGCTAACATCTTGTTACAATGAAAAATGAAAATATGCAATTACAATTATAAGCAGATTATCAATTGAGTTGATTGCTGGGATACTAAAGACAGCAGAAGTATTGTTCATAACCACGATTACCTGGGTATCTTCGTGTTCTTGGTACAATGGTATCAGCGGTGTCTTAGGGACCAACTTCCGGATCCGCTCACTAGCTTGACGCACACTTTCAATGAACTTTCTGCTAACGTCCATTCGTTTGCGACGTCTGTGAACGAACAATTGAACATGACACGATCGTATGTTCTTCTAAATAAAATACGTCACATCTTGCTTAACTTGTAAAAACATACTCACATCCTCAACAGTAAGAGGGAAAGTCTGTGATTTTCTAATTTTGTAGTATTATGACAACTTCTTATAAAACCGATGATCAGATAACTATCTAACCACACGCAATCGATTTGGTATATGTTGGTTACCTGGGCGCGTTCATTTATAAAGGCATATCGTACATGCAGTCTGCCAAGTCGCCGCGTTATGGTTCCTAGAACGCTTCGTCATCGTGGAACCCAAAACAACAACAGGTAAACAGACAACTTGAAGGAAAAAACATCTCGTGTCACGCAGAGAGATACTGCATATTGGCTTGTAGAGGTAAACAACTAATATTTACCTGGGCCTCTGGCTCGCCATGTTAATAAACAGAGCGAATCTAAGTGGATCAGTGCATGCTAGTCTCAATGTCAGGCTGAGGGTAAAGGAAAGAGTCAGCAGAGGTGACCTTTACAATAAAGTAAGGTAAACGTGACGTCACTCCAGTCAAACGCTGCCACGTTATGGATATCCCCATGACCGGTTTTATTGACCGCCAGGGGCGCTGGGTGTGATCGTAGCGATGTCCGCTATCAGCCACAAGTACATCTGCCAATAAGAATTATGAATATGAATAGAAACAAGGAAATTAATTGATTGTGAAATTATGTGATCATCCGAACGTGTTCTCTGTTTATCATGGCACTCAGCAGAGGTGTCCCCGTGAAGGATATTAAAATAGGTTTGACGTAAAAGTTCGTGGAAGTTATCGCTGGTTTATCCCGATATCAGCTGCAACTCGGAGAGAAAACGCTGTAAAACCGTTGCAAAAGAAGACCTCATTTACACAGAATGATAAACCATTTTAGTAAGCCAAATGATCCCGCTATACATTCATCATGCTAGAACGTTGCGCATTTTACGCAGTCAACTTCAAGATGACAAACTAAATTTGGCTTTTAGTTGAAACCAGTTATTCAGAATGTGCAAAGTGTACATGATAAATTCATGACGCGAATACCAGATTCTCATCTCATCAACTTTACATCCTGGCACTAGTGTGTGACGCATGGCTTTTCCAGGAATACCACCAGGGGCTCTTTTGCGACAACAATCAGCGGTACGGTGTACAGTTCAAGGAAAGTGTATAATTATATGCCACTTCCTGGTTTCTGCGCAGCACCCTGTCATGTCCATACCTGTAAGCGCCTCTTAAGGTCATCCCAAAGCCTGACAAGACTTTATCCACAATGACACCCGCAAACTATTCACATGTTCACTGTCAGTAATACTAACTTACGGTAGTTACTGTATTAGCGGAAGGAGTAGTAGTAGTAGTAGTAGTAGTAGTAGTAGTAGTAGTAGTAGTAGTAGTAGTAGTAGTAGTAGTAGTAGTAGTAGTAGTAGTAGTAGTAGTAGTAGTAGTAGTAGTAGTAGTAGTAGTAGTTATCATTTTGGGGTATAGGTCTCTTATTTGAGAGTATTGGGCTATCGGTGAGGGGTATAGGGCTATCATTTAAAAGAACTGGGCTTTTATTTGTTGTGTACAGGGCCATTATTTGAGAGTAAAAAGCCACCATTTTGGGTAGTACGCAATTATTCGGGAGACTTGGGACTTTTATTTGGAGGGTGTAAGGTTATTTTTTGAGAGTATAGGGCTATCATTTTGGGTTATGTGCTATAATTTGAGAGTATTGGGCTTTTATATTGGAGTATAGGGTTATTTTTTTAGAGTATAGGGCTATCATTTTGGAATATATACTATTATTTGAGAGAATTGGAGTTTTGTTTATGCGGTATAGGGTTATTTTTTGAGAATATAGGTCTACCATTTTGGGGTACATGCTATTATTTGAGAGAATTGGAGTTTTATTTGTGGAGTATAGGGTTATTTGTTTAGAGTGTATGGCTATCATTTTAGGGTTTATGCTATTATTTGAGGAATAAACAATTAATGGCATTTCTCTTATAGATTCACAGATTCACTCCAATGAAATCGACAGACAATCTTATTTAATCATTTATTCATTATTTAACCATATATAATTGCTTCACTTTGATACAATGCTAGCATTATATTGGCATAGAACCAGATAGTTTTTCGTAGGGCATATTGTCTCCTTTATGTCAAAACTATGTTCTTTTCGGCGGACGTGTATCCAGGCAACGAGACAGAGGAGACCTGTAGCTATGACACAGCCCCCAGACAGGTAGAACGCGTGTTCATATGAGCCTGTGTAATCCACCATAACACCTGCAAACGAGGGAAACAGTCAACATGTTAAGACTCTCTGTACGGCTGAATTCGTCGCCGTGCTGGACAACTAAGGCTTACACCAAATCAGAATTAGTATGTGTAGTTAGTCATCGTGGGAAGACACACCGTTAGTGACTTTAATGGTATTCACCTTTTGACATGGACTAGGATGTGGTAATCACGACCGAAGTTTAGTTATTGTCTTTACTAACGACTCCAGACTTACCAGCGATTGGACCTGCAGCTGAAGCAGCGAGGCCGCGGATTAAGCAGACCAAACCAAATGATCCCCGCACCCGGTCGTCACCCAGCGTCCGTGAGAGGATCAGCGTACTGAGCGCGGCGTCCAGGGCTGTCAATACATATATTCAATCTCTAAGACCATATATCTGTGTATTTGTTGTGAATCTGGGTTTAATCGTCCTACAGATAATTGCTGATAGGTAGCATTGTGATATCGTTTGATATTCACCATCATGCTAAGCGTATCTTACCATACACAATCCCAAACACAGCAGCAAATGCGACCAGCAGCGGAAATGACGTAAAGAACGCGGCCATGACACACGTCAGAGCTCCTCCCACTAGCGTCCCGACAGACAGCACCAGAAGTGGATGAACTGACGGCCATATATTCAGGAAAATTCCGACTAGAAAACGACCTGCCGTGTTCGTGCCGCCCATTGTAGACACCAAGATGGCCGCTTGACCAGTTGATACACCACGCTCTAATGCCAGAGAGGGCAAAAACACGAACGCTATAAGTACTCCTGTTGTCGCCAACACCGCCATGCCCAGGACCATGGGGAATATAGCTGTTCGGAACAGGCTCATATCCAGGACGGATTTCAAACTCGTCCAGAAAGTAACTTTTTCAGATTTGTCTTCGTTGGGTGGAGGCCGGAAGAGCAAGCCAGACAGGGTACCAATCAACACGATGCCAGCCTGGATGCGCACGCACGCCTGCCATGAGATGACGCGAAGGAGCGAGCGGATGAGGAAGGGAAAGAGGAAGATGCCGACGCCGGATCCACATGAGGCCACGCCAATAGCCAGCGCCTGCCAACGGTCGAAGTAGAGTGTTGTACATACCATGGACGTGAGGAACTGGAAACTGAAGCCGGTACCTGAAACCGCGACGTATAATTATGAAATTGTATATATATGTGTGTGTGTATGTGTATGTGTGTGTGTGTGTGTGTGTGTGTGTGTGTGTGTGTGTGTGTGTGTGTGTGTGTGTGTGTGTGTGTGTGTGTGTGTGTGTGTGTGTGTGTGTGTGTGTGCGTGTGTGTGTTCTATATGAATGTGTATTAAAACATCTATGAATGCGAATAAGCAGTTGCTGGAAGAACAGGAATATCACGCCATCTTACCCCCAAGGAAGCCGTATGTGACTATCATAACGCCCACGTTAGGGGAGAAGGAGCTGGCCAGGAATGCAGCAGCTGACAGCAAGCTTCCGGAAACGGCCACAGCGCGGTACCCAATGCGACCACAGAGGGCGCTGGCTACCGGTCCTGGCATACACAATGATCCCAACTATGCGAAAAATGATAAATAACATGCTACATCATATAAATATTTACATTATATTTATAGTTTTAGCAGAGATTAAGTTAAATGTTTCTTATGTACAACATACATTTGTTTGCAAACATTCCTTCTCAATCACAAAACGAGGGTATTCCACACTAGAATTGGTAACCGCAAATTCTATTCATTTTACACAAGAAACATATTCAGTATTTACTATTGTAGCCAAAAATGCTATCCGTATAACCGAGTCTGTTATGTGATCCTTGCTATTTCTCAGGCGTTTCGTAAGTCAGATTCCTTATTTTTGACGGGGTGTAAGCTATAAATCAAATGTGGTAGACGCTATTATACATTCGTAGAAGGAAATGGATGGGACTTCGGGCGATGATACCAGAAATGATACGCAGTTAATTAACCAGTCGCTAGATATTTGCATGTTTGCAAACAAAGTTCGGAGGTTGTTTTCAAAGCACAGATACCGATAAATTAACAATAGCTTGGTTTTCCCAATACTAAGAAAATATTACTATGGAGCTATTTTCGCGACTATGCCAAAACAATTGAATCTTAGAGAATACATTTGTAAAGAAACGTTTGCATAAAATTACCCCCCATGAGGGGATAGCCACTCACCGGCACACATATACATGCCGTTGAGAATAGAGCCAACGAGGGCCGTGCTGGTCTTGTCCCCGTCAAAATGGTCCACCAGTTCGGGATAGAGGACGCCAAATGAAAAGGTCACACCGTCAACAATAGCGATAGACACAAAGCTGGCCGCCATTATCACCCAAGCCCAGCCTCCATCCAGTCGACGTTCAGGGGTGCACCTAGTGACCCCAGCAGAGTTGTCATCACTCTCAGGATCTACTCTGTCCGCAAGCACTACAGGCGTCGTATTGTCCTCATCGCGAGTCGGAATGGGTGATGTCTGCAGATGACATTGTGATGTTGTTATGTCCAGGATGACAGGTGCGTCGTCGCTACAGCAAGCAGCGCCTTGGGAATGCGTCGATTGCGCTTCTACGCTGTCTTTCAAAGTCTCTGTTGTTGATCGAACCATCATGAAGTTCCAACGCAGAACAATGCTGTCTTAAACTCAATGGTAAATAAATGACTCGATATAGGAAATACAACGTCAACTATTGCGACGCTCATTTTATATCGTGCCAGCGAGTGGTTCCTTTTATAAAAATAGATGAAGCCATGTAGGAAATCGCTCCACTTCCTGGGAATGATAATACGCACGCAGTCGTAAATGCTGGTCATATGCTAATTTCGAGCGTTGCACTGGGATTGTCCGAAAAACATTCCTGCGTCATCGATCTTCTTGCTTGGGGCCCTTGGTTTCAGGACTTGGCATATCGAATTAAAGCACTTGGGTGCGGCCTTCGTGGTTTGAACATGAAGTTCGCTGAAACAACACCAAGTTTTGTCATTACACCATTACACCATGTTTCCCTCCAAATACATCTCGTCGTCAATATCGAGCGACATCTGGCGGCTACTTGTGCCTCGACCCTCTGTCGGAGTATTTCTGTCCGGCCGAAATGACTGGTTCAATTTTTTTATTTATCCTTGACATAACTATAATATGAAAAAAGCCCCGAAGCAATCTTAAGAAATTAATCACCAAAATATTCATTTGGGTCTCAGCGACTGTTATTTGATCTAAATCTTGGGTGTCTGTTTATAATTATCGACTTTGGCCTTGTGGTGAGTGATTGGAATAATAATGCGAGTCTTTGAGCTTGTCTTGGAATAACACTGTATGATCAGGCGCGATCGAGAAGGAGGCACTTAAGAGGTCACCACTTACCATGTGACATTTTGTTACTCTTTACATATTGGCCACGGGTTAGCCTCCTCCTCGTGACAAGCCCGGGTTAACATGAAGGGTGACTCACTTGGTTGGCATCAACATACTCCAATGACCCATCTGCGTGTGTGTTTCTGGTAGAAGCAGACTGTGTGATCGACAGCACCATAGATTGACCTTCATTGGCATATTTGACATTGCAACCCATGCTCCGTGGTATAAGAACACCCCGCGGACTCATTGATATTCCGCCCGCGAACACCTGTTATTTGTTGATGGGTAGCAGGGAGCGGTCCACAGAAGGTCCTCGCTAGGTGTCAGCTCAGGTATCAATGAAGACAGTGTGTACAAATATATGGGCCTACAACAACTCAACGAGTGTAGATCTCAATGTTCTGAGTATAATAAGTGAATGTGTACAGTGATCTAATGAGGTTAGTGTGCAGTAATGTGGTGGGTGTACAACAACTTGCGCTGAGAGTACAATAATTTATTATAGCAGGTGTACAAACACACAACATTTGGCATACAGTAGTGCTTTATGTGACCATGCTATTGCTGAATGTGAGGAGAAAGTTCCATTCAAAACATATGTATAATACAATATCTAATGTTGACATTCGTGCTCTTCATTCTTTACTTTCCCTTGTCTACATGATGTATTGATCAGCATCTTGTAGTTAAACCGAGTTGAGACTTCATGATTCCACAGAGCTCCTCAAGTGATGAAGGATTATACCTGGATGCATGAAAACAAACCTAAAACTCAGCACAGCTTCTCTTCAATTCACATGACAATATCACTATTGGTGACAAATATTCCTTTGCTTGGCAACACCTTTTTATGGCATCTGATAACAACGGTTAACAACACCCATGTCTGGTAAGACCTGGGTACTCGAGTCAGATAACACCAGCAGGGCTAGAAATTAGCCAAATATTTCACCGGCCAGTCGGGCCGGTAACCTTGAAATTCTACCGGCCCTACAAATTTTCTACCGGCCCTACATTTTCAGTTATAAATAATAGTAAAAAACAAAAATGTACGCCTAATTAACGCCCCCCTTCCGTTTTAAAGAAAATATAAAATCATGACTTACCATAAATTTATTAATTCATCCTTTTATATTCTCAAACTTTCACTATTCTGATGTTTAGGGAGATGGAGTTTGCTCCGTACGTGTTGTTTTTACGCATAAAAGACATGGACATGATGTGACTATTGGGTTTTTTTGGTATATAAGACTAAAACATGAAGTCAATTTTATCGATTTTTGACGCTTTATAAACGCCTCCCCTTTCCAAAATGTAACGCCCCCGGGGCGCTAATAAGGGAATATACGGTATATCTAGTCTGCGACCTCTCAGTCCTGAGGGCACGAGATCTTCAGAAATTTTGTACTGTTAAAAAATCGCATGCCGTTATATAGGTATGCGTATTGACGGCTTGCAAGTCAATTCGCAAGAAACGCTTAGAGAAAAAAAGCCACGCGCGTTACTTAATTCATACAACTGTTGGTGGGCCTATCGTTAAAGATGCATTTTTTGAAAAAAATGACATGCGGTTTTTTTGCTCCATTTAATAGAACAACTCTTTTGGAACCCATATAAACCATTTTGCGGACTAGTTCAACGCTATATCGTCGATTACACCGTATCGAAATCTGTCGGCCACACCCATGTTTACAAACATGAGCACATGTCGATGGGAAAATGACGCATGCGTATTGAAGGGTCATTTGTTGACAACACATAGTCGTGACGTCACGCGCAGCGCAGATTCGATAGAAGGTGGAAACGCATGCAACCGAAATGGTGAGTGTTTTTTTGATTCCTACATTTCTCTTCTTTCTTCTTCTTTGATTGGAGTTTTCGAATGTTGTATATAAAAAAGAACCCGCCTCAATTAAGTGAACACTATCAGTACAATAGATTACCGTAAATTTAACAACAGATAGCCTGCGAACGAACCCTGAGGTAGCCCTTAGACTTAGTATATTTATACTGAGGCTGCGCATGTTCAAGCGTAATAAAAACGATATTCTTGACTAGTTTTTCACGTTTTGGAGTGTAAAGCCGTGACTCTTGTTCGAAGTTTGATTATTTCTTATGCAATTATCGGTGCTTTTTCATAGCAAACTATTGGAGTATTCCTGAATGAACTCATAAATTGTATTATAAATCAAGGGACTGGGGTCTCCCTCATGACGTCTACTTTATCTGGTTATAGTGAACTGAAACATGGATTTGAATTGGCTGGCGGGTCGCTATCTTCTATGCATACATAAACCCTACAGAGAAGATAACGGCCAGCCAATGCAAAATCCCCTGTGTACTGAAACGTCAATGCTAGGAGTTTGGGGTGGTATGTATCATCGTATGGGTTTGGCTGACTTTTGCCGGCTTTTGGCTCAAACACTGTAACATTATTGATTGAATTATTCTTGTCATGTTCATTCATTGATTAAATTGAACCAACCCACTTTCAAATTTAAAGGAAATCAAAATGCCAAGGAGGGGATCACATACAAGAAGAGGCAGTGGAAGGGGTCATGGTACAGATTCTGACAACATGTGTGGAATTGAGGTTGATTCCTTTATTATTTGATTCTTATCAAGGGTATTTTATTGAACTCAATACACCCATTATGACTGGGAAGGATGTGTTTAATGGTTTGAAATTGTTCACCATGACACAGGTGTCCAAGTTGGTGGAGGTTGCAGACAAGCCTGAAGAGGTGGCAGAGGAGCCCCACCTTCTTCAAACAAGGTACTTTTGGGCTTGCCTTACCTAATTGAATCACTTTGTCAGTAAATAGGTCCAATGTTGAACTATCGAACCATAAATTTCCATTGGTTCTCATTTGTTTGTAGACCTCGACAGGCCGAAAGCGAGTCAATCTTGTTTGCAGTGGCTACCTTTGCAACACACCAATAACTAACCAGACCCTACAGCAGAGTAGAGTGACTGCTAAATCTTTAGAGCTGTCACAGAAGGAGAAAATGAAGGTATTGTACAACTCAGCATTTAGCACTCTAAAGCTGCTCCAAAAACCTTCTTGCAATTTTGGTCACAGAGAGAGATTTGTATTGGAGATATTCAATCCATCAAAAAGAAGACTTTTGATTACTCATATTTTCAGAATTTAGTGCGGTGGCTGGATTTGGATGGGGTGGGTCAGTTGCTGGTTAGAAAGACAGCCACAGTTTGCGCTTACAATCACCCGACAACCCACACCGCCGAAAGAAGGATTCCACCCTCCATCAACTACCACTTCCCCAGACTGTTGCATCTGCCTTCAATGTAGGGAAATGCCTCCCCCTGTGGAGCGGCGGCAATGGTGCACTAACAGCCCAGACTTTTGCACATATGCACTACCTCAGATGGAAGGAGTGGTGCTTGACCCGATGGTCATTGAGGTTATTAACAGGTACCGGGTGGACTTGCTATGGGATGCGGTTGTCGAGGACAAAAAAAAAGATGCTTAGACACGGCGCCTATCAGCAATTGGTTCAGTGGATTCATGTATTTTTGGAGGAGTGCAACAGGAGGGTAACTCCGGTTGTGTAAGGAAGATCAGAGACCTCTTCCTTAACAAGTATTGACAGTATACAGGCTTAATACAAAATAGGTTTTGGTAATATACTAAGCCTAAATGTTTTAATTTTAATCCGGAAATATCACATTGTTCTGATTGGTATTTTTGTGTAGATTATAAATTGCTTAGTCTTACAAAACATGTGGTATTATTTGTTCTGAACATTTTTGCTTCAACAATCTGATAACTTATTGTCTATATGTTTTATGGAATGAGCATTCATATATTAGTAAATTTTTTCGTCTCTCAAACACAGAAGAAAAGAATTATGCACACATTATTTTGTCAATTAGTCATGACACTTATCTTCAGATTTGACTTTTTATGTTCATAATTCTAGCCCTGATAAAAAAAGAAGTGACATTAAAATGAGTTCATGTATTATTTATTTGCCAATTACATGAGTTCTTCTATTACAGTTTGGATTAACAGACAAAAGAATGTGACTAATAAAATATTTGTACATTTCAACAAAAACAAATTTCCAAATCATATTTTTAATCAAAATGAGACTCCTGCAACTGTTTCTTGGGTAGATGGCCTGGCACAGGAGCAATGTTCAAACTGATTTTGCGGGGTCATCAGCAGAGCATTGTGGGTGTTGTTGTGATTGCTGTCGCATTGCTTGGGCCTAAAGATTTCTGTCATCATATCTGGTATATGGGCGCAAGTCTTGGCCTCTAAACCGATGACCACGTCTTTGACTGCTTGTTGAAGTGATTGCTGGACCTGTAACACACAACAAATGGCATTATATGGCCAAATAGCTAGAACACATTACATGTGCAGCATCAGTATTTTGTTTTCTGATAGGACATTTAGTCAGTGTGTAGTTGAGTGGTCAGACTTACATTGGCTGACCAACCCTACTTGAGTGCATATGCCTGTTGTGGTCCATTGTCACAACTTGACAGCAGGCAAGGTTAGACGAAAACTTGATCACCAGCCATTGAATTAGGGTCAAGAGGATGCAATAATTTCTCTACTTGAAATTTACAAATTAAGTAAGGTATGTTTGCAACAACAATTTACAAATCTAAATGGTGCAATGGACTCACAATAGGCCCTTAGATTTTATTTAATCGGTGACATTTACACAAGTCGATTCAATACAGACCGATTCGATAGCAGGGTATTCATAATACAACGAGATTACTAGCTCCGGTCATAACGGTAACATGAATTTATACGCAGACGTCTTGTAGGGCTACGAGATTACTTACATGTCCAGCAAAACTTTGCAGCTTCTTCGTTGGTCACACTCCTCACTTCCCTGAATGCCTATCTTAAGACACCCTCGTGTTAGACCGCAGCTGGTCTAGCTCCCGCTTCCTTCTCTTAGTTGTTGAATCTATAAACAGCTTCTTTCTCCCTCCACCTTTTCTTCGTTTCTTGGTTTGATCGTCCTTTATCGCAATGAAAATAGCGCAAACTAAACACCCGCCGGCGGCAATCGGCACAGAGTGATGACGTTTCCGCGTTTCCGGAATTAATAATACATGAGCTTCCAAATATGGTCTATTCTTGGCTGGAAGTGAAAAATAAGGAATTGAAGGTTTATTTACGAACAACAAGAAATATATACGGCCATTCCAACTTTGGAATCCGGATATCAGCACCATTTAGGGTACTCTTGCAGTTAGCAACTTTTTTTTTCGATTCGATTTTTTTGAAAAAATGCACCTTTAAATGCAATTAGAACGCACTGCAATCACACAGCAGACGCGTACAAAATGTCACGAAGAGCGAGCGAAGAAAGCATCGCGCGCGTATGGGTGATGTTACGTTTTTCCGTCGCGTCTCTTACAACTGTTACTAGCGCAAGAAGAGTTGACTTGTCTACTTTCAGTTGCATTAAGTTTGTTTTGTTGTGGCTATTACGATTCTAAATAATCACTGCATATGTTCTTGTATGCGTGAATCCAGCTTTTCTGCATACCCCGGCTTTTATCTCAATTCTTATGAATACCATTCACAGATGATACATAAAATTTGTCAACAGACAGGAAATGGGGAGTCTCGTTGATTCGTTGTTGCCAAGTAACCGTTCGACTTATTCAGGTCAGTAGGTGCAGGTTGTATTCAAATACGAGAGGCTGCCATTAGATAGCTTGGGAGGGAGTGGGGTGGGCTGTTGTCCATGTTCTTGTCTTCACACCAGATACCGTGATGGATCAAACTTATACACCGACTGCAGCCAGCTGATCCCTGATCTATGGATTATAAAGTCTTCCCAAACAATCAAGGCACGTTAGTTGTATAACTTTTTGTGTGAGCCTATCTATGCCTTCGGTTTATTCAACAGTTTACTTTCTGTTTATATATTATAGGTCAATAAATTACGCAAGACATGATAGTAAACAGCCGGGAAGCTTTCTTGTCTCATGTGTTTGTCGGGTTTATGGTTCAAACGACGCTTAATCACACGAGCCCCACTGCTGTTGTATTGAACTGGGCGCGAGGTGTTAGCGCGAAAAAATCTACCCGCCAGCCGGGCGGGTGGTTGTGATTATTTACCCGCCCGACTCAAATTTCACCCGCCATTGGCAGGCGGGCGGGTGGTAATTTCGAGCCCTGACCAGGTTAACAACACCCATGTCTGGTAAGACCTGGGTACTCGAGTCAGATAACAACAGGTTAACAACACCCATGTCTGGCAAGACCTGGGTACTCGAGTCAGATAACACCAGGTTACCTATGTATGATAACTCCTGTTTATCCCTGTATGATACACCAGGTTACCCTTGTCAGATAACACCTGCTTACCTATGTCACATGACAACTGATAACTTGACTCTCATGACAGCTGGTTACCTGTGTATCATGACACCTGATCAACTGCCACTCATGACACCTGGTTACCTGTGCCACATGACATCTGAGTCTCATGACTCCTGGTTACCTATGTCTCGTGACACCTGGAAACCTACGTCTCACTACACCTTGTACCATGTGTCTTATAACTTCTTGTTACCTGTCTCATGACACCTGGTTATCTGTCTCATGACACCTGGTTACCTGTCTCATGACACCTGGTTACCTGTCTCATGACACCTTGTTACCTGTCTCTCATGACTCCTTGTTGCTTCCTATTTGATTGAAGACACCTAACCTGGTGACTCACCTGTTGTGACGGATATATTAAGTGACCCAGCATACGGGTTAGGTACGCAGCCAGACTGTATGTTGAGAATATGACTGCAAAGGGAGGCCGTTTCTGAATCAAGTCTCTCTTGTCCTGCAACACATACCAGCAAGAACCATCATAGATTAGTCAGGGGATTGGAATTTTAGTTTATGTTGTCACATGTGTGTCTTGGCAGAGGCAAAGTAAAGAAAACCGCAACAAGTTACACAATGAAATACCAGTTGCAGCAACAGTTCACAGACAGCGACAGGAAATAAATGAAGAAGAACCCAAAAGTCCTAAAACCCACTCTGCGTTAGACATTATTTCACATGGACGCTAGATTAAAGTCATAACCGGAAGTTCTGCCATGTATGAGGGCTGCGTGAGGATTTGACATTGACTGGCACTCCAGTCCAGATATCATAACGTCCCCAAAATTGCAGTTTGATATAGAAATGATATATCATGTTTGATTTCGAACAGTCATAACGACCAGACCCAAGGGTGCACCCGTATTCGAGGCTAACATCGCAACAGATCATCGTAAACAGAAATAGTCAGATCTACGACAGCTGCATTATTCAAGAAAGAAAGTTTATAATAAAATGATGCACTGTTTTTACATTGTTTTCAATATCACAAATCAGTCCTGAAATAATGTCACAATGTCAGTGTCACATGCTTCCCTCCTGGATGGTGATTTCCAGTGCTTTATCACATAATACAAGACATAGAGACAAAATGTGCTCATGAAATGTATTGGATCCATGAATTCACTAACAACGTCTGATTACTTAGAATTAACACATTATCTTTTCCATTACAGTAATGAGATTGTTATAATTTTTTTTTCTCAATAACTTTAGGACAAAGTTTAAGCAAAACAGACGGACAAAGGAGCAAAGGTGTATGAAAAATGAAGATCAAAGCTAAAAAGATACAGCGATGACCTCTGCCCCCGCACAATCTTTCAAAAAGCTGATTTAATCATGTTTAGTGATTCTAAAATAATCAGAAATTTGTACCTTTGTTTTTAATTTAAGTATGTTATGTCCCAGTTGACTCACCTAGTATCACAATTGTATTTCTGGTTACGTTAAACTTATGAAGAGGCTGGCATGTTAAAGATCTATCCCTAGGGGGAGCTGTTCCCAGTACATCCCAGCCTTCCAGCTTACTGTCCTGACACACACATCAAACATCAGGATGGTCTCTATAAGTAGGCAATATTGAGGCCTTCTGGAAACCCTGTCTGTTATGTTAATGCACTAATTCTACATTATGACAGATTTCAAAGAAATTTCAAGGATATTTAGATGCAAATAAAAAATGGCAATTATAGTAAAGTCTGTACATGGAAGACGGCTATTCGTTGCTGTTTGACATTCTTAATTACCAGTAATGATACAAGATACCTTTAATAACTTGGTAAAATTCTTGACTGAGTGTACAGGCATGATCTCCAGGACACCTGAACTAGACTTGCTGCTGACTGGAGATAATGTGACAGGGCTGCATACACAACACTAAGTCATCTCAGAATCCATGATAAATCAAATTTGGATAATGAAATCAAGAAGGGAGAAGGTTTAATGGCACAGATTCTGATACAAATCATGCATGCTTCAGATAAATTGCACTATATATAAGTGAATATGTACCTGATATCATTGGCAATTATAAATCTGTCAACTCCCATGAAATAACATGACCGCAGAATGGCACCGAAGTTCATTGGATCCTGAGACACATGGGTCCACCATGAATGTTGAACTTCCACAATGTTCACCAAATAGATTATCCACAATCAATATAATAATGCCTCTAAGTATACCCGAATTATTACCAGAAGTTTATCCAGAACAATCCAGATCTTGGGCTTTGAGTCCAAGTCCTGTCTGAAACAAACACAGACATCAAACAACAGGCAAATCAGCCTTGAATTTCAGCAATGATTTTCAATCAACCGTTATGATACGACTTGATCATAAGGTTCGCGCTGTTACAATGTGTTCAATGACAGATGTGAAAGACACTGCTCAGACCTATATTTGTAATGAGGTTGCCTAGAAAGCTGCTTGGAAACCGCACCTTCGAAACCAAAAGTGTTTCAGACTTTCAGTCGCTACGCGGCACTGCGGTCTCAGAAAACAGATCCTAACTTCGACTGTCGCCATTTATGTTATCGGAAATTACCCTTCCTGGTTGCCGGTTTAATGAATAAAGATTTTATAAAATTTACATTTTGTAACCAAAGCGGAAATATACACATCGATAGCGAGATAGCTATGGAGCGCATATGATTTACCGCCAACATTCGAGTGGTTAATGGTTTTAGGGAGGCACCGTTATCGATGGAACGACACAACTAAATAATGTACATTATTAATATTTCCAGTCAAATAATTTCCATCAAGTAAACTTTGTGGCACAAATTAAAATATGGCATTATATATGTCTGCGTTAAACGTAGTTATGTTTTAACAAAGTGATTCCTGAGAGTCCAATATGGGGCTAAACAGCCTCTGTACCAGGCCGAGTAATTAAACAACTAAAAGCAGACAGGCTACAATGTGTTGGTAGGAGCATTTATAACATTCCGCTTGCTTTATACCCAAATATATTAGATATTCCTTTTTTGCAGATGTCACGGGGGAAGTCCACTCAAGGTCACCTCTCTAACCCATGGTCCCACTAGATTGGATACTCGGCCTGAAAAGGCTAACATAAGGTCATCTGGGTTTTTTCAAACACAGCAGTAAAAATTCCCAAGTGGGTTAACATGAAACAAAATGTTATTCATTTAAAACTCAGGGGTCAAATATCATGCCATGCTGATGTTACGTTTGCGTATTAACATAAGAGGGCTAAATGTAGGTTTGAGGCTGCTACCCTGCTTCCTAACAAAATGAGCCTTGGGGTATGAGGTCAAGGTCAACAATAATCCCCTCAAATAATATATCACTAAACTTCACATTTGGCAAGAAATGTTTTACGACAAGTCTCCTGATTGTTAAGAAACAGTCTTGATTTCCCATTGAGTTTACCAGATACAAGAGCTTTTATCATTTTCTCAATAATAACTCAAAGAGTTAAAGGTCGTGCAGAGCTCATTTCAGAGAGACGTGTACGGTACAAAGAGACATGAACACAGCAGGGTTCTGTGAGTATTATGGGGTTGCTAGCTTGCTTTATAAGAAAACATGCCACAACAAGGTTACAACCAGACACGCAGACTGCAGCCAGAGTAAAGGTATATGAGAAGCTCTGGTGAAGAGATGAATGAACTGATCTACTTCATTATATCACAGAAGTTGTGATGTGTGTTGGACTTACTTCAACTCCACATTAGACATGCTGATAGGACTGAGAGGACTGACATCCATACAGAAACCCTGTAGACACAAGTAAACACAGGGGTCAATAAAGCAGATGGTTACAGGTATTTGGTCAAGGGGAACTGATACACAAATGTATACAACACAAGCTTGACTGGCATGATATACTAACAAACAGTAGATTCAACATATTTTTAGGCATCCAAGCCAGCAATGTCCTTTCAGGGGGTACCAGGTCAGCTGTTGAATTGCAAATCAACCAAGCTACCCCTACACCCCCACCCCACCAGTATGTGGTAGCTTGACCATCTATGCAACATACTCTATATCAATCATACTACAGCCAATATAACAGGAGGTTTGCTTACCTGGTTAGATCTATGCTCAGAAAGGCGCCCCAGTACGCCAATAGAACATGGCTCGACTTTGACCGACTTTTCTTGTGCCAACTTGAGTATCTCCTCGATGATATGTTGACGCCATTTCCCCCCATCATAAATGTCCCACTTGACGTACAGTGAGTAGAAGTGTTCTCTGTGTGATGCTTGGAGAGCCAGTAAGCAGGGGTAGAGGCCTGATAGCACCTCCCCTTCTACAACTGGCATGTCCGCAGAGCTCTTGGACTTACTGTACAAAAAACAACAATGTAAATAAATCAACATTACTAAATATATATTATAATTCAAAATTCTGAGATTCAATTTTTATTCTTTTTTACAATGATAAAAACAAGAGTACTACCACGGAGGTAAGTTGTTATTACTTTCCACGTTCTTCATCAAGTCTTCGTGATTTGAATCCTTGCTTTGCCTCACCTAGGGATTGTTTGCTATGATACCATCTCACACAGTGTTTCAATCGGTTGGACAGACACACTCCATCATGAGATCTGTGACTTGGTACAAGTCGACCGGAACAAGAGGCCAGATGAATCTGTTTGCCATTATGTACGAGTGGCTTTCTTGTTTCAATAAGTGTTGGCCAATCATGTGTTACGAGTGAGGTTGAGGTGAGTGAGATGGTAGGACCAGTCTTCTGAATGATGCCCCTACTGCACAACAGCCTCAGCATCACACAACTAGTGGAGTGCCTCATGGTTTACATGCCTGAAACACCAAAACAGTTCATCAGGGATGCAGAGAGGGGGGAAGTTTTTACCTGATGTAAAAGCTACTGGGTTGTGTCTGCAACTGGTAGCAGCCCCTGGAAAATGTACAGAACCAAAAGGTGCTAAGATATAAAAAAAAACTGTTTGACAAGGTTCTAGCAATATCCCTGACACATGTTCAAACCGAGTAATGAGGGACGGGGGAGGCACGCGGTCGCTGTCAGCACCTGATACGTGATTGTGTGTTTAACCGGGTATTGGTGCCCCTCCCTCAATCCATAGACAGTCAATAACAGGAGGTCAGAAGTTAGAGGTCATATCATAAACAATGGTCGTCATGCTGATTTGGGACAGAAGCAAACTCATCCAATCATGCTCTAATCCTAACCAACTATATCATTCAGATGATATTATCCTACTGGTTGGAAGAGATCATTTACTTGAAGATTGAGTTCAATGATACCAGCACCCATAAGTTGGGTCAAACATGAGTTTATGTTAGACAGATAATCAGGGTTTACCAAAGATTTCGCTGAGTTATATTGTCTATGCATGGGTGAATACATGATGGCTGGTGACAAGCCTAGGGGTGAGATGGAGTTGCTTCACTTGGGTTTTGTACAACTTGATCCAGGACTTTGAATTGGGTAAGCAATAAATGAGTCGAATGAATAGAAAACAGCATTTCAAATAGATAAATAGTAGGATGAAGAATAATTTCTCGATTGACCACTCTACCACAAATGGCTTGGCATAGGGTAGACCGCTACTGCAGTCATAGTAGTTGATGGTAGGTCGAATGTAGCTCTTTTGAACCAAGTCGAGCTAGCGCTCCCTCTGGGTTCTCAAGGATGGCCTTGACAATGTACAAAATTTGTTGATAAGACCTTACCATCACGATGTTCACTTGATTTAACAAGTCCAATTTAATAAGTAATAGTTTTTATGTATGGTGAATGAGTCTCAGCAACTACAATAACTTGTAAATATGCATGATCGTGATTAACTTTTCCAACTTATTTCCAATATGGCGGCGAGACTGCGCAACTTAAGTCAGTTGGAAATGGACTTGTTATGATGCTGAATAAAGGAGAGGAAAAGGCAACTAGGTCGGAAAGTTATAAGGGTATAAATCTAGTATAAATTGACTCACATGTGAAATGTATTATCAGGCAGATGATGACAATAACGGTATGATAAAAACTTCCGCACGGTTGTTTACGACAACATCTTGCAAGAGACCGCTGTTGGCAACTACCAGAATTCGGAGTGGAATTTCGCCGACAAGTTAGAAATTAATCAAATATCAAGTGTTAGCCCAGAGATCTGTAAAAAAAACACATATCAATTAAATACTCTCACTGTTGGTGGCTTTAAATTCTACTCAGTACGTATTTTAAACGTGATAAGTGATGATAAAATAATAATGTTTGTCAATCTACCAATAAAAGTGGGTTTTCCTGTTAGACCAACAAGGGGGTACCCGATCGACTGTTGGTCTGTTGGGCTAGTCTAATGCTGGACTTGGCCAATGCAACCAAACTTTGCATCTTAGTCTTACAGCTTGTGGCATTTGTTATTCTGAATCTATGCTAGAGGGGATTAAGATAAATTTCTACGACAGATACTCCATGTTCAAACCAAGTCCAACGGCAAGGATAACCGAAGGCAAGGCACTCGCCCCTGGTGTTTTGATGATCTGATGCCACCTTAGTCTACAGCGCGGATATATATGATCGAAAGTAGTGAAATAGCGCGGACGCTGTCAGAGGCGAAGTTTCTTTGCCTAGGTCCAGGATAACCGGGGAAGAAAATCGACATTCTCTATTATCGCTCGGATCACGACGCAAAATCAACCGCGCCGTTTCAAAGATAGATTTACACTTCACAGTAAAAAATCAGTATACGATATAATCACGTTATGAATATATTCCAAAGATCCATACAATCAATATCCACAATGCCTTGAATTTATATAGCTGAAGCAGCCGCTACGGTATGCACTATCAACTATCGTTGTTTCAACACTCACTATGATATCAAACGTTATGATGGCCGCGTCGACCAGGTGGTCCGTTGACTAGAGCTTAGAGGTTTGGTTGGCTCGGTAAGGGAAGGTAAGAAAAAAGTAAGATTAGGTCAACGATGCTTTTATTCCATTTGGAATATTGATGGAGTTGTAACTCATTAATTATAATGTTTCGAATTGAAAGAAAACAGGAAAGGGATATCCTTCTGAGCAATTCGTCCACCGATACTTCTCCAGTGACTCCACATTTATATTGTTGTCTTATGATAGGTGGAACACATACGTTCACTTTCCTAATGTACGAAGAGGAAATCGGTGTGTGAAAAACTTAGATTTAAGTGGTTGTAATTGGTAAACTGACCTTCGAAAGGCTTCTGCCTGATTACTGGCGAATATGACATCACCCGAATAATGTTTGAGAGTTCAACCTACTTGATCTCATTCAATAAGTCTAAAGATATTATTGACCGATTTCCTGTTTAACTATTATCTTATATGGCTATTACTGATTGTATATGGTTTCTTCATTAATCTTCTTCCATTACGAGCTCATTATAACTGTTTCAGTTATGAACTAATCAAGACATATGTTGTTTCTTCGATTACTGATCGGGATTATTAATACTTACATGGGCTTTAGCCACAATCTTTCAGGAAGTGATTTTTTATCCATTTTGTGAGAACCCTCTAATGAATGTATCATCATAACACATTCGATTGTAAAAGAGCTAGGATATGATTCAACTGATTGAGTGTTTTCGCACCATATCCCATCAATTCACCAAGTGAACTATGTATTGGTACTAAGCCTATATGTGCATATAATGCTTGATTTTGCACTTTGTTGATATTGTCCCGCCAGGTGATATCCTGTAAATATTCACAAGAAGAGTGTCACCTGTCATTGCCATTGATAAAAAAAGAGACTTTTATTGGACAACCACCAGGTAACACGTAGTTAACCTAACATAAAATGCATGCCCTAGGATACATTCTTTGTCGTCCTTTTAAACGTTTGCTCTTAGTTTGGTCCAGATGCTACTGTTAACATGAACAAAATATTCATCGACCTGTATTAGCATTGTGGACTTTAGATTATGGTGATTTTGATGGAGACAAGTCATCCATGTAATTCCTGCCGTCGTTGCCTCAGGTTGTTGAGCGAATAACTCAGAAAGCTGACAATCGAATAGTAAAGAATAAAGATATTTAGAAGTAACGCTCTTCTGAAGAGCCTAGCTATATTGATGTCGTTCGTGAACAAGCACCTTGCTTTGACCGGCCTGGTCATTATGGCCGTTGGTCTGGTTGTAGGTGTACTTATTGGTTACTTTAACGCTCCCCACGGTGGGCAGGACAATCCCATGTTGAATAAACTCACCGCCCGAGGAGACGATTCCATTCGTGACAAACTTCTAGAGGAGATCAAAGCTGACAACATCCGAGCCTACCTCAGGTATGGACAGTGGTTTGTTACAGGGAAGTAACATCTCATTTTTCACTTGTTTATTTGTTTTAATTGATAATTGATCGACATGTTATGACTTGTGATACCATTATTGATCATTGTCTGTTGTGGTATACAAGGATGCAATCATAAGACTAAACATTGAAACGAATTGTCTCAATCCCCCAAACATACAAGGACAAATCTGACACAAATATCCTGGAGGGCTCCCTTGCATTATAGCTATATCAGTGAATTCTGATCCATTAAATTATGGTTTCATAAATAATCCAATTAGACTCTATACCCTTAAATATCACGGTGACCAAATAAATCATCTATTCATTTCCATCGTTTGTATACACCTGAGTTTTAGGTACCCTTTTCATAACGATTGTTTCAAAGACTATCAACATTGCGGTTATCGAATATGTAAATTTCCCTGGATGATAATGTAGACAAAAATAGCTTAAATTGTGTTAGTGTGACTGACAATTAAATGAACTCAAAATTTTATCACAGAGAGTTGACCAAGCATCCTCATCTGGCTGGCACCCCGGCCGACTTGGAACAGGCCCAGAAACTGACTGACTTCTGGAAGGATGCCGGTTTGGATCACGTCAACATAGTGCCATATAACGTCCTCTTGTCCTACCCATCTAAGGACGACCCTAACCACATCGTGCTTTATGATGGAAACAACCAACCACTGCACACGTCCCAACTCGTGGAGAAGATTGTCCGTCCAGAACAAAACCAGTCAGATGTTGTGCCGCCATTTAACGCCTTCTCGGCACCAGGCACCCCGCGAGTAAGTTTCCGTTTGCTATTTTCTTATACGAAATAGGTCATCGCGAGTCGACAGTGGAAATAATCATGTCAGATAACATGTTCGGACCAATTAAAGGCTGTATTTAGCCTTTGTGCGTCCTGGTGGCTTAAACACGTTAACCACTCGTCCAACTCGTTAACCAACTTATCGGAGGCGACTATTTAAACATCAATGACGAATGCAAAACTAGGACGTACATGATCTTTGAATCTTGGCCAATCAAAGTTAATTTTTCCTCTGTGCTACAATGAATTCCACTCAGTCAGACACTACTGGCCTTATTTATTATCCACCGAGTTCTGTCACTGCCATTAGCGGTTATAGTGTGTATAACGTGCAATTTTTAAAGTACAGGTTTCATTGTATAACAAGTCCAAACCAGCCACACCAAGCTACCGGTCTCTACTTTCAGCAATTCAGTTTGGCAATTCAATGTTTTGTCAATAGGGTGATCTGATTTACGTCAACTACGGGAGAGTCGAGGACTTCACTTGGCTGAAAGACAAAATGAACTTCACCTTCACTGGCAAGATATGCATCGCTAGATATGGCAAGATATTTCGCGGAGATAAGGTTGTTTATCCAATTATATCGCTGCTTGTGGCTATTAATTAATTTTGAGTCTCTTGTGGATAGATTAAATGCTTACCTAGGCTAAGCATCATCGTCAGCTCAACATATAGGTGTAGGTCCGGTTATCTGTCGAAAGCATTTGCTCAGTGTGATGAATAACAGCAGTTGTACATTCTATGAGTTGAAAGAGGCTCGAGGCATTGATGATATATAACTACCGTATATTACAGGCTAAAGCAGCGGAGAAGTTCGGCGCGGCTGGGTTAATTTTGTATTCAGACCCAGCTGATTACGCAGTGTCGGGTGCAGACACGGTGTACCCTGAGTCCTGGTGGTTACCTGGTACAGGTGTACAGAGGGGTAGCATTTACATCGACGGCGACGCATTAACTCCCGGATACCCCTCTACAGGTCTCTAACAGAGACACTCATTAGCGATTTTCATTACAGTCCGCCTAATTTTCTTCTACATGTGCTAGCAGTGGTGAATTGTATTTTCAACTTTCTAATAAATTGTTCATCCGTTGTTAAGCTGCGAAAAGTCCTTCATGATAAATAATTATACCATGTGCAGAGCGAGCCTACCGCCTGGCCGAAGACGAAGCGGGGCTGCCAAAAATAGCGGTTCATCCCATAGGCTATGACGATGCTCAACAGTTCCTGCAGTAAGAACAATGTACTCCTGTATTTATAAATACCTCCCTCGTCCCCATCATTGAATGGTACCCATGAAAACTAAACACCACATATGAACTCAACAATTTGTCCACGCATTTGTCCCATAAACATTCAAAATGGAATTGTTATTGATGCATGGCGTCACAGGAACATGACAGGGCCCGAGGCTCCGGCGGGGTGGCAGGGCAATCTTCCCTTCACATACCGCCTTGGTCCCGGGTTTGAGAACGACAACTGGTGAGTTCGATAGTGTTAGGTTGGACATGTAATTACAAGGGTATTTAAATCCCCTTACTTGTTCACTGTACAAGCAGTATTCGTGCTTCCCAGGACGGTGCAGATGTTTATTTCCACCCACAATGTCAACGCGACAATCTACAACGCGTTCGGATTCATCCGCGGGGGCGTGGAGCCAGGTACACTCATTTCCACACGCCATTTTGGCATATACCTGAGCCAGGTGCGATGAGGTTTGCGTCATACTGATATCGACTCAATAATATGGACGATTTGTCGTGGCTGTGAAAATCTCCATTAGATCGTCTCGTCTTGATGGGAAACCACCGGGATGCCTGGGTGTTCGGAGCCGTCGACCCTTCCAGTGGCACAGCCGTTATGATGGAGTTATCACGGGCTCTGGGCAAGATGGTCAAGGAAGGTCGGAATCAAGCACGCAAACATTTCCTGTTTTTATTGTTTGTTTGCTGGTAGATATCTCTTAACTTAAGTGTGTTCTTGGTGAAGGTTGGCGTCCAAGAAGGACGATTGTCTTCTGTAGCTGGGCAGCTGAAGAACATGGTCTGATCGGCTCCAGAGAATGGGTCGAGGTCATTATCTTAGTTTTAATCAATAACGGTATGACAATATAGCATTATCCAGCACGTGTGAAGCAATTAGATGATAGTTTAACCATGAACTACGTTGGTATAAAATATTCTCTATTGTTTCGTTTTAAATTTATACCTGACCTCTGTTTCTGAGACTTCAGCATTTCGGCAAAATCCTCCATGATAGAGCTGTGGTTTATCTGAACGTGGACATAGCTGTTGCAGGTTAGATTGACGGGTTTCTATATAATAACATTGGAAGCATTGGACACTTACATTAAAGTTGGTTCTGATATCCTGTTTCTGTTGGCAGGACACGCTGTATGATGCTGCAAAAAGTGTAATTGGGATAATATATGCAAATTCATTAAATAATATAATCAAAAACAAGGTAGGTCAGCAATAGACGAAACTACCCTCATTTGAATACGTGATGTTGACTGAAGCACCCCTGGAAATGAGGGTTAGTACCTGAAGTATGTATATCCAATGTTTTCTTTGCTTTGATTCAACTGCCTTCGTGCGTATGATACAGATACCTAACCCACATGAATCCGAGCTCGCCATGGGGCGTTTAACGCTATGGGATACATGGAAGGCGAACTACCCACCGCCAGGATCAAGTAATGCAGATAAACCATAGTGAGTATTCACCTGCAAAATAATTTTCTATTTCCTAATCTAACATATGTTTATGGTTCTCTTGTATTTACGCTATCTTTTGCTTGTTAGTATCCCTATTTTAGGATCGGGAAGTGACTTTGATCCTTTTGTGGGGAAGGTTGGCGTGACAAGTGCCTCGTTTTCATATGGACCTGACCCGAAGCTTGGCATCCCCTCCTACCCACTGTACCATTCTGTGTACGAAACATTCCATCTTGTTGACACCTACATCGATCGTGGTTTTAAGGTGATCACTTTTCTATATAATCGTGATTAGAAACCATCAGTCACAATTATTTCTGATTACATGGTTATACGTGACGTCACTATATAGGCGATGCTTTTAATTGTACACAAACCCTGTTATATTTGTCCATATCGTTCAGATATCGAGAGCAGTTGCGCAATATGTCGCTGAGTTGACGCGACTATTAGCCGAGGCATATTTGCTTCCTTTTAATGTGGAAGCGTATTCTTCGGCTATCAACGAATACCTCCAGCACATTGAAGCTGTTTATGGAGGCACCATGAGGGAACACGGGCTGTCACGGCCCCTCCGTAGGTCAACTATTGAGGGACACCTTGACAGATCGATAGTAATTAATAATGATTGTACGCTGTAGGTTTTGTAATACGCCACCGTTTTTGCTTCAGGCTATCTCCAAGATGCTGTGCACATGTTTGAGGCATCCACACATATATTTAAAGAACGTACCGACAGAGCTGACCCTGACAAGTAACTGACATTTGTATATACTCGCATCATAATATTACAAATTGTTTCTTCATATCGCCATCTTGTTTTGTTCAAAAGAACGACACATTTAGCGCGCAACTTGTATGAATGACGTGTGATAAAGTCCACTCCAGGTGCGCGCATTGAATGACCAAATGATGTCACTAGAAAGACATTTTATCGATCCTCTTGGGCTTCCTGGACGTCCGCTCACCAGGTATGCAATTTAGCAAATTACTGAGTGTCACCCAATACACCAAGCTCCTTCACTAACCAATACAGCTTACGGCAATTGCCATCTGTGTGAAGAAATGTAGTGTTTGCCCCAAGTGCTCACAACTCCTACGCCGGCTCGAGCTTCCCTGGCATCGTGGACACCATGTTTGAAATTGAGAAAGCAACTCCGAGTGAGTACGACGAGAGATGGAAGGCTGTACGCCAAGCGCTAGCAGCAGTCACATTCTCCATCGAGACGGCTGCTGCATCTCTTCATGACTCCACCAACTACATGGATTACGCTGACTACAGTACACAATGATAATGTGACCGGTGCATTAATTCAGGCACATAAATCACTATTCTATGTTCACATATGAATTCTTCTTATTATTTCTATGTTAAAACATTTTCCATTAAGTAAGCATAGCAATGGAACAATTAAGGCCTTGTACTTTAAACTGGAGCTCCATCTTATGCATTAAATCATCACTGCAGCCTCAAGTTATAATGAAACTTAATAATAAAACTATAATTGTGCTTCAATAATAAACAAGTAACATTAGGAATAAAATTAGATATTGATAACATGGTGTTGATGCTTCATGCCAAAACTACTACCCTAACAATACACGTACCGAGGTGACTCAGGAGGCACTAGGTTGGCAAGGGTATCGTTGCATTCTGTGATCATATACTTGCAGCTGGTCAACGCCCAACCAAGCGTCTACTGTGTGAGCTAGTTTTCTGAAAGGTCCTTGTATGTGATTATGCACCATGTGAAGGATACTACACCATGTAGATTTGACTATGCAAATGATCTGTTTTGCGTGATTACCATACAATGTATACATGGATACAATGGTGAAGTTAATAAATTTGATCACTTTATCTATTTATTGTCATATTCATTGAGTCGACATGTTTCTAGTTTCAAGTGAACGATAATACATATGAGACAACCATAATAAGAATTTTACAGTTTTTGTTTAAAATGACTCTGACCCAGCTTCCACGGATGTAGCACACATTCCTGGAAGAGCCGGTATCATACACGCCAAAAGTGACGCATCAGCTTCAACGAAGTACCGTTTAGGCGAGGTGCCGTACCGGCAAGGTGCCGTATCGCCTCGAAACATATCATAAAAACGATGTATTAAAAGCTGCCGTTAATATTACTTATCAATGCTTCATGCCTAAACTACTACCCTAACAATACACGTACCGAGGTGACTAAGGATGTTCTAGGTTGGCATGCAGCTGTTATGTAAGTCGCTACAAGCTCAATGGAATTTGGTGCTTTCTGCAAATGGTACATGGTGTTCAATTGCTTTGGAAACCCCGTACATTATATTTGCTTCATAAGTATGCCACCATCGTCGTCGTCAACGCTTACTCATTATATTGCCAGAGGCAGTGGTTGATTTTCATCCCGTCCAGGTTTTTGTGGCTCGCCAGAACAGATAAGACGCCAGTTAAAAAAAGCTGGGACTTCTGTGACATAAATACACATGTATATACATACAGACAACAGGACTCACAGTGGCTGGTCCCCGGGGGGGGGGGGGGTCTCACTATGTGGAGGTTAGTGGGGATGTGCCGCTAATTGGGGTCGGGTTTTTTGGCATTTTGGTATACAAATGGGTCGTTATTTCTTGAAAACAGGTATAGCAATGGTGATGTAGCTCCTCGAGGTAGTCTAGATATGATTTGGGATCATTAATTATGGTATATGTATTGGTGATCCTTTTAAAAAAAATTGTATATGAATCGTTCTTTTTCAGAGGATTTGGTATGTAAATGGTTCCCCTTTCTCACTTTGGCCTGGTATAGATATGGTCCGATTTTTTATTATTTTCTATGGCGGCCCACCCCTACCCTTTTCCATGGAGAGAACCCCGCCCCCCCCCCCCGCGGGGGTGCTGGTCACGGTGATCACCGGACTCACAGTGGCTGGTCACGGTGATCACCGGACTCACAGTGGCTGGTCACGGTGATCTCCGTGATACGCCAAACACCACCTTTAGCAGAGGGCGTAAAGTGGCGGTTCCCAAATAGTACTGCGACCAATTACACATCATCTCAAAATTCGGTTATTTAAACATTAGCAGCAGTCACTAGAAAGAACAGACATTTGGCAGCAGCCATCTTATCGATGGAATTTAGTAACATGAAGTGTGTTTTATGTCAAATATTCTAAGAACCAGACGTTTTATGCAATCATAACACTAAAATACAATGACAATTCCATGATAGCAATGTCGCAAATTACTATATAAATTAGCTACGAGACATTTATCTTCTGAAACTTCAAAAAAGAAAGTTTTTATCTGATTAATGACCTGCATACTTAAAGGTGCATTTGTTTGGTGCCAGGTTCAATTCTGTGTCTGTGTTCATTTGTGTATCATTGCTAAAATGAGGCGTTTGCAATCATTTCAAAATATTTTATCACCACACCACCGATATAATTTATGACTAAAACAACCTCCGATTATTGCTTACAAAATAAGGCAAATGAGCAGCGATATAAAAGACCAAGTAAATCATAATATTGACACGGTATGGCTCGATCGGGTTATTGCCTTGTGTCTTGGTCAAATCGGACCGTATGTAGATCCATCTTGAATGTTCTGGTTGTGATATTTGTAGTTGCTTCTTGAATGTTCGTTGGATTATGTATATATGAAAGAACGCCACGAGAGTTGGCAGTTGAAATAAGTGACTATTGTAGAATAACTAATCCACCAGTCAGTCGACTGTTAAAATTCTGATCGAACAGTTCGTATTGAAGAAGATTTTGGTACTTAATGAACGAATCAAATCTGGGACTTGTTTTTGCGAATAATATTGCCAAAAGATGAAGGGAACAGGTCACATTTATTCTTTTAAAACTAAATTGTGACGATTTGTTTAAAAAGATGCAACTATCGATGGCATTATTGCAGATAATTCATGTAAAGTTAAGGGATGTAAAAAAACCGCTTAAATATGAAATAATCAGCATGATGTGTCGCACCGGAAGTACCAATAATTTTTTTTATCAAAAATCCCACAGCATGTAAGATGTGTGAACTAATTTAATCAAATAACTACAACGGATATTGACACAGAGTACTTGGTGAAAACCATTATAAATGGTATTGAATATATCAGGTACAAAAGCTAAGTGGCACCAAGTATCTGTACACCCACATAATTCTTTGTATTTAGAACAAGCTGATGGCTCGGCGTTATCACTGTGTACTGTAGTCAGCGTAATCCATGTAGTTGGTGGAGTCATGAAGAGATGCAGCAGCCGTCTCGATGGAGAATGTTACTGCTGCTAGCGCTTGGCGTACAGCCTTCCATCTCTCGTTGTACTCACTCGGAGTTGCTTTCTCAATTTCAAACATGGTGTCCACGATCCCAGGGAAGCTCGAGCCGGCGTAGGAGTTGTGAGCACTTGGGGCAAACACGAGGTTTCTGAAACGTTATGATATTATCATAGATCAGAATCAATAGATTTAAAAATTCATATTTCCTTCCACGTGATGCTTCGCTCTTTAGTTGATGATCATAAGCTATTTTAGTCATACTATGGTCAATGCAGACAAATCTATAAAGCCGCTACGTTTGATTTCACTATTTCCGACAACCCGCGGTTTGTGATTTCCTCGACATCTTAGTCCACTAAATATATGACATAATTTATTTTCATCTTTAAAGTCTTATAAGCGCATGCGCGTCCGGACATCATAATGCTAGTTAGGGAAATTATGATGCCCGAATACGAGTGCCTGTACTTCTAAGGAAAATAGAGGAAGGTACAATCGACATTTCACTAACCTGACGAGTGGGCGTCCAGGTAGTCCGATAGGGTCGATGAAGTTCCTCTCTAGCGCCATCAACTGGTCGTTCACTTCTCGCACCTCCATCGGACTACGGCAAACACAGCAATCGGTACACGGCGGAATGGACAACAATAATTTGTAACTTACAGACAGGTGGTGGACATCAAATTACTCTAGTTGCAATCTGCTGTTAATCGATCCAGTTACATATTATGGAGATGGAGGTATAAGCATTGCATAAGCGACGTTGGTCAATAGAATGACGAGTGAATAGCTTCTACAACAATTACTTCTCAAGGTCGACGCTGTATATTTTTTCACTGAATTTGTCCGTTGCAGTTGCGAACATACGAACGGCATCGACAAGGTAACCTGGACAGAGCAAGGTTGGTAACGAGTTATAAACACATGATACACATGAAATGCATCACCGATAAGTCATTTCAGTGTATATAATGGGTTCAACTTATGAATACACACACCTAGTTCTTTAGTCAGTCCATTTGACCTCATGAGGCCCCCATATCCGTCTTCTATGCTGGTGAGGTAGTTATCAAGTGCAGCTGAATAAGCCTTCACGTTGAATGGTAACACATAGGACTCAGCCAATCTCCGCGTCACTTCAGCCGTGTACTGCGCCACAGCTTTTGAAAGCTATCAAACAACAAACTAGCTTAGGATACAAGTATATTGCGGGCTGTACAATATGACTAGCAAATGAGGTCATATTCCATGATTTTAAAGAAAAGAAATGAGAAGCTTTTAGCTGGATATCACAATAACGTGATATACACTTGTGTTAGCCCTGCAACCACAAAGTAAGCCGACCTTGAACCCTGGGTCCATGTAGGTTTCAAACAAATGGAAAGTTTCATAGACAGAGTGGTAAAGAGGATAGGAGGAAATTCCCAGGCTGGGGTCGTAGTGGTACCGGAAGTCGGCGCATGTCAACCCAACCTTGGTCACAAATGGTGCAAAGTCACTTCCGGATCCTAAAATTGGAATGCTGAAGAACACAAAGGTCATTTGATAATTAGGGAGCAATATGACAAGTTTATAAATAGAACAGGGAAAATGATTGGTATAATACTGACTGTGGTTTGTCACTCTCTGTTGTGCCAGGTGGAGGGAAGTTAGCCTTCCAGGTATGCCACAGCATAGGACGACCTTTGTCTATCTCAGACTGACTAGGGTTGGGGATCTGGTGATATACAATGATAGCATATTAGAAAGTTTGGAGGGAAAAACAATCATTTGATTTAATAACCTTAGTAAATAGCAAATATTAACCCAAATATAAGTTGAGCTGCAAGCTTTATCGATGTTGGTCTTACCACTTTGGCGACGTCATAAAGCGTATCAAACAGCATGGGAAGGGCACGAGCGCGGAATGTAAAGTTTCCTGAAGGTTCAAAGCACACACAGTATGGAAGGCACCCGACATATATTTTATATGTGTATGTCTGTGCGTGAGCGTGTGTTTCTGTCTGTGTGTCCTCCTGGTGAATGGACACCACATTCACCAGGAATTTTCGGATGTGCATGGCAGATTGCAACCTCTTCGCCTGCATGGCCAAACCTGCCTGTCTGGCTAATACTCAAAGTCTATTATTAGACACTGGCGAGCTATTAGAGAAGTTCTCGACGGGCATGAGGGAAGTCTCACGACAAGCATTAGGGTTACAGCGTGGATAAGAACGATGTCATGGCGGGGATTAGGGAGGGGTCACGGCGGGGATTAGGGAGGGGTCACGGCGAGGGTCACGATGGAGATAATAGGTCATGACTGGGTTCAAGGGATCAGCAATCAACTGCCGCTCTATGCCGAGTAACCATGTTGAATATGCATTTGTTAACCAGTCAACTCTAGGCTAATTGCTTATCAGGCGGGCATAGCCGAGTAAATTGCTAGTAAAATACACGCTTATCTGCTACTTCACAAAGTCCATCTCATTCAGTTGGGATAAATGAACTGAGCTCACCTTGTACAGCGATGTCGATGTTAAGATACGCAACAGCTCTGTCACCCAGCACCTTGCCAAAGTGCTGGAACCAGTCAACATCAACCAATGATTTGTCGCAATGCCAATGATACGGTACCCGGTCTATGACCGTAAGAATAACTTAACATGGTGATCATTATGAGAATGATCTCGCTTTGATCTCCCGCGGCAAACGAATGATGAAGATAATGACCTCGACCCATTCTCTGGAGCCGATCAGACCGTGTTCTTCAGCTGCCCAGCTGCAGAAGACAATCGTCCTTCTTGGACGCCAACCTTCACCAAGAACACATCCAAGTTAAGAGATATCTACCAGCAAACAAACAATAAAAACAGGAAATGTTTGCGTGCTTGATTCCGACCTTCCTTGACCATCTTGCCCAGAGCCCGTGATAACTCCATCATAACGGCTGTGCCACTGGAAGGGTCGACGGCTCCGAACACCCAGGCATCCCGGTGGTTTCCCATCAACACGTAGCGATCTACCACAGCCGTATGAAACATGGTCATTCGAAAAGAAACAAAACAACATAAAAGCAGTATTTTAGAAAACCAATCGACGTTGAATTCTCACCCGGTTCGACGCTGCCTCGGATGATGCCGAACGCGTTGTACACAGTGGCGTCAACGTTGTGCGTAGAAATGAACATCTGTACTTGCCTGATGAAGGACAAAAAAAACGTGTTTTAGGAATATTTTTTACCAGCTAGGCAATCGAATTTTAAATGTCATTCAAAGATGGGCATATTATTAATATAAATTGTTTTCACCAGTTCTCATCGACGAATCCCGGGCCAAGGCGGTATGTAATAGGAAGATCGCCCTGCCAGTCCGCAGGAGCCTCGGGACCTGTCATGTTCCTGCGATGCAACATACCAACATGAAGACAAAAACTCACCGATTGCATGGCTCAAGCCTCAAGGAATTACTATCTCTCATGGACTAAGATAAAGAAAATTAACATGGAACTCCCGTAGATGAATAAATTTTGAAAAAAACCGATAATGTTCATATATCAACGACACACACTGTAGGAAGTGCTGGGCGTCCTCATAACCTATAGGGTGCACGGGTATTCTAGGTAAGTCGGTCTCGCTTTGATTAAGACGGTAAGCCGACTCTGTATAAACATAGCAAACGTTTCATATCCAATGTGCCATGTGCTTCATCTGATCATATATCGAAATATAAAACAAGAAATCCAGGTATCCATAAACGTTATTTTACAAATATGATTCGATACTATTGTATTCGTGGCAGGGTGTATAGACGTGCACCTGTAGAGGGGTATCCGGGTGTTAACGCGTCGCCGTCGATGTAAATGCTACCCCTCTGTACACCTGTACCAGGTAACCACCAGGACTCAGGGTACACCGTGTCTGCACCCGACACTGCGTAATCAGACGGGTCTGAATACAAAATTAACCCAGCCGCGCCGAACCTCTCCGCTGCCTTCGCCTGCAACATTACAAATTCCGTGTTTGCCTGCAGAATGTTGGGTGATATTGTACAGAGGTATTGGAGATCTGGAGAAGCTGGATCCCTCTCATTCACTTAACACTATAAATCTGGTCACGTTTTAATGTATCTACTATTGTTATATATGCTGTGTCTCATCGCTCGAGTTTGTGACTAAGAACCTCCCATTACCATGACAACTTTAGGGTTTTTTTGGTATGTTTTACCATCAAATTAGTATCTTCATCGTGATTGGTTCAGACACAGGTACTCGAGTTCGGACATTATGATTTCACTACACTAGCATTGTGATAAATTTTATCATAATGGAAGGGGGATAACACATATTGATGTCCGAACTCGAGTGCCTGTGGGTTCAGACGTCGTATGGCGGTATCCCAGTGATCGCTGACATACAGGCGCCAAGCTCGACAATATGTAACCGCTTTACAATAGGATCAAACTTTTCTGGCTGTCAATGCAGCTCATTGGATAACTTAGTTAATGACAAATTATTTTTTGAACAAAGTATCTCGTTGGATGTGTTTGACACATGTAACTGTGGACTTTCCTTTGACAGCGGAGCTCGTTAGATATATGATATAAAGGAAGTAACGCATTCTACTTTGACAGGGCCTCTTACTGGATGTAGTTTGTGGGATTTTGAACATCGCGCCAGGCCGGAAGGGAATTGACCACTGCAAATTGGAATACCAATCTATAATCTACTGTAGACAACTTATACATCATGTTCTTCTGCAAACATCTCAGAATCCACAAACGCGACCCAAAGTCTCTCCCACTGATGAAAAACAGGGGGCGTTAAAACACTCCTAGATGGCAAAAGCGCAGCAGGTGGGACAATTTGGTTGTATATAGACAATGATGTAAAACATGTATGGAAGACTATATACTGGAATAAACGGATTACCTCCGAGAAATACAAGAACAGACCTTCAGGAATGGAATTTAAGGCCAACTCTAACAATCCTGTTAACCAAAATGATACCCAACTGATTGATACTATATCTTTAAACCCAGCTCCAAGGTATAGAGGTACTGCTTAACTTGAAGAATCTGGTGTGGTACTGAATGAAAGCAAAACCAAGTTCATGCGTATCAATGGAAACGCTGAAGCTTGTCAGCCTATATATCATTTGCTGCAAATCAGGTGACTTTTTCAGTCAGTTGAGTTCATAGAAAATTGGTTGAATTAAGGTAGCTAGGGGTCCTTTTTTCTGGTATCATAGTTTAACCTCGCACATTTTTCAGCACGCGTGTCTTTATATCCACCACATACAAGGTATATCAATTAGTCCCATCAAATATCCGTATATTCGACTAAATAAAAGCCATTTAGATAACTTGAGTTAACGATGGGACAATAGATAATGTGACAATGCCACAAGCTGTTGTATGCCATTTAGAAGTCAAAAGCGAGAAACAGCGGGCAATAAGCTAAACTAAATGCATTATGATAGTTCTAAAAGCGACAGGTGAAGGCAGAGGAGAAGTAGGTATATACGCGCTTGTTTTACACAAGTAAGACAAGAGGTTGTCTCGAATAACGCGAAGACCATAAAAAAGAACCCGTTTGTGCCCAGTGTAGGATTATGTAAGGTTAGGGAAAGATGAAGTGAGAGTGAGGAAGTAGGTCAACCTGTAGCGGGATAGCCCGGGGTGAGGGCATCGCCGTTAAGGTCGAGACTTCCCCTTTGTACCCCAGTGCCTGGCAACCACCATGAGCCAGGATACACAGTACCCGCTCCATAGACCGCGTAGTCCGCAGGGTCAGAGAACATTATCAAACCCGCGGCTCCGAACTTCTCAGCAGCTCTTGCCTGCAACACACAGGATTGGCAAGAGCCATTCGCCTCCGGGTAGATTGGTCGTGGCGGCAGGGTCACTGCGCATTAATGAGTGGGTGTGTTTGCCACATGAATATGCATTATGAAAATATCGTATGCCATTCGCAATCAGTCAGTTAATTCGCGTCAATTCATCATTCGATTCGCTGTGCGTCATTTGCCATCAGTCAAGTCGCCTGGCGTCTTTCGTCACTATCTAATTCGCTCTGTGTCATTTGTCATTCAATTCATCGACCGTCATTTGCTATCATTCAATTCGTCATGCGTCATTTGCCATCATTCAATTCGTCATGCGTTATTTGCCATCATTCCATTCGTCATGCGTCATTTGCCATCATTCAATTTGCCATGCGTCATTTACCAGCATTTAGTTTGCCCTGCGTCCTCCCTACCTGTGGCCGGGTAGCCGGGGGTGAGGGGATCCCCCAGGCCACCGGAGCTGACTTTGACGTTGCCTCGCTGTACCCCGGTACCAGGGAGCCACCAAGAGTCGGGGTAAGTTGAAGAGTTAACCTTGGTGTAGTCAGCTAGGTCGCTGTAGAGGATGAGACCCTCACACCCGAACTGGCCGGCAAAACGAGTCTGTGGTAACAGGGCTCTTCTTAATGGAGCAACTCACCAAATCGAATGTACAAACATGTGTAATATAAATAATGACCAGTGGTCAATATGCTAATGCATGTTGGTGACGTAGTAACCAGGAGTGGGTATCCATGGTGTCTCAGTAGACTTGTCTCCACTTAGCAGCAATATTTCACGAGGCCAGAAGAAACCAACTCCTTTTTCTGGTAATATCGCTTATGACAGTATTCAAAAGTAATTCTTTCGGTAATCGGAAGTACCAGGTAAGTATGTATCAGTCAGCGATTTACCGAATGTGAGATGATGACTCAAAAGTGACATATTTTTTTTCTGTTTTGTGCAACGCTTACTCCGCCATTGTAAACTATGAACTTACAGAGAACTTGCTTTAAACAAAGGGAGACGTTACATAAATAATGACGACTGGTCAATAAAGATACAACACATGAGAAAATTAAGGAAGCAAGCTGTTCAGCAAAAATGCTAAGAAGCCAAGCAGGATATTAGCAAGCAAATCGAGACTGAGCAACAAGCAAGCTGTTCCTATGTGGTAGAACAACGCACACTAAAGTGACTGGCTGGTAGGATGAAGCAGGTGTCGGTGAAATGAAAATCATACAATAGAGCAGTTATTCAAAATGCTGGTCGGCAGTTATTATTATATTGTTCTCTATGTAGGAAATCCACAGGGTGCAGAATTATCATCAGGTGAGTCTGAGAAATTGGAATGTAATTCGTGAATCAACAATAGCCCCTGCCAAAGCCACTTCCCCGACTATGTCTATATTGAGCTCCGCTGTCAGTGCTATCAATATTTGCCTATTAATATCATTTATTAATTGATAAAAAGCCACTTTTATTGAACATATTTCATAGACGAACCGATCGTGGTTTTTGTTTATAGCTTCCTTTTCAAACATTGCAAAATGAGACCGAGGTTGTAAGCGATGACTTCTACCAACAGACATTGTGTCCAAAAAATGTTATGTTGTTGACCTTATCACAGGGCGTTTTACCTTGTCTCCGCGGAATATCTTGCCGTATCTAGCGATGCATATCTTGCCAGTGAAGGTAAAGTTCATTTCTTCTTCCAGCCGGGTGAAGTCTTCAACCCTCCCGTAATTCACGTAAACAAGCTCCCCCTGGCGACACATCACTACATCGCTACAATACCTGCATTGGACGGTTATCGCAAACGGTAATCGATTGTAATTCCTAAACTATAGAATGCCATTCCTACTCGCGGGGTGCCTGGTGCCGAGAAGGCGTTAAATGGCGGCACAACATCTGACTGGTTTTGTTCTGGACGGACAATCTTCTCCACGAGTTGGGACGTGTGCAGTGATTGGTTGTTTCCATCATAAAGCACGATGTGGTTAGGGTCGTCCTTAGATGGGTAGGACAAGAGGACGTTATAGGGCACTATGTTGACGTGATCCAAACCGGCATCCTTCCAGAAGTCAGTCAGTTTCTGTGCCTGTTCCAAGTCGGCCGGTGTGCCAGCCAGATGAGGATGCTCCGTCAACTCTCTGTAAACATCACCAACACAGCATGTCGTTAACAACGCCATAGGGATGCTGTGGACTCTGGACGTTACTCAGGTTCCACCGTCCACATAACAAGACGAGAGAACGAGACACGCATAACACTTATAAGGGACGAGCCACAGTCTGGATGCTTATGAACGCAGCCGCGTACACAGCGTAGGAAAGGTGATGTAGGACTGAATGGTTATTATAACTGACATCAACCGAGTGGATAATGCCAACCTAAGACGAGTGGCTTATTTTCATAGTTTATTGGCACGGTAAACATCAGGGACGAAGACATTGCCATTCAGCGGGGAATGCGTTGAACAGGCTGTACTGTTCAGCTTAGTAGAACAATTTAAAGAGACTGTTCAGCCACATGTCGGGCACTCAGGGATCATTTTGTTGAAACATAACTACGTTTATAACGAATACATAAATAATGCCATCTTTTAATTTGTGCCGCAAAGTTTACTTGATCGAAAATCATGTTGCTAAATTTTCAACATTATTATTTGACTTGAAATATTCATGATATACTGTGGAAATCTGTTTTATATAGTTGTTTCGTTCCATCCACAGGGGTTTGCATTGGCCTGCCGGCCGCTATCTGCTGTGTGTTAGTATACATAAACCCAAGGGAGACAACGATTTCGCCACCAGCTCACCAAAAATCTCGCTTAAACCATCCTAACTCCCGTTTACTGGCCTGTCGCGCCTCTCATCCATTGAGAACATGTTTTTCTACCTAACAAAACCATCCGCCCCGACATTTGCCACTGAAAGTTTACTTTTTCGAGTTCAAACGCTATTTTAGCCATTTAGACCAATTGCAGTGCCCGGAAATTCATCTGCCCGTTATCCGGGGAAAAGCAATCGCGAGCTCTGATTGGTCGAGCAGGAGGCTCTGACAATTTTCGGCAAGATGATCAAACCTATCGTAGACAACATAAAAAAATCACTGATAAATTTATTCACGCATAATCTTCGTTACTCAGAATTGTTTAATGGGGCTGAACACTCAACAGTATCTTCATCCCCACCCCAACCCAGTCTTTCACGTTATGACCAACTGATTATCATAACGTAGTTTGTTAGCCTTCGCCCGAAAGCTGGTGGGGGTGGGGATGAGAGGGGGTTGACGTGTGTGCGCGCATGATGTGAAATATCAGACCATTGTTCAAAGAAGTTTATTTACAAATTAATGACACATCCTGCGATGGCACAAACATAAGGGAGAAATAAAAACTTAGTCAATGACTTCGCGACGTTATGATTTTTCACCAAATAGCAATTTGTGAGCTTCATTCCCAGTTTAAACTGGCTTGGCTGATTCCTGGTATCCGGCCTGGGAGGCGCGTGGAGGGGCTGGCGGGTGAACGGGCTAAAGTGGGGAATTCCAGCCCGTCCAAATTTACGACTCTCCCGGAGGACGGGACTCTGACTAAGACCCTGCTTGAGCAAACACCCAATATTGAGCATCATACGTTAATTAAAGAATACAGATCCATTTAGATATCCATCACAAAACAAATACCCATTGCTACCTGTCTTGTTCAAGAAATAACGACCCATTTGTACACCGAAATGCCAAAAAACCGACCCAGATTGGCGGCGCATCCCCACTGACATAGTGAGATAATGACCTAAAACCCAAATATAACCATTTCTCTGTTAGAGTGTAAACATCAAAACGGAAAGTTTTCTCGACTAGCTTCGACGCATGAGTATGCATATTTGACAGGAGGAATAGCGGCATGAATTGACTTGCTTTAGACAGAGCACGGTGGTATAGAAAGAGGGAGGGTTTCAGAAGAGCCAATTAACATGGGAATGTCTTGCTTCTGAGCAATGCTGATACACATTCTACACAGGGTTCAAATTCCGGATTTATTCTCATCTTTAATTGTTGATTACAATACATTAACACAACATCATGACAGCATTATAAATGAGATAGCTCCGCTGGCTCGCTCTCCTCACACACACAAACTCGCACTCACTATCCCGGTCTCTTTCTAACACACACTCACACACACACAAACTTACATATGCATTTTGTCACCACCCCCCACCCACCCCCACCCACATCAAAAACTGAACTTATAAAATATTAAATTTACGGACCTTAAATACTCTCGAATGTTGTCAGCCTTGATCTCCTCTAGTATTTTGTCACGGATGGAATCGTCTCCTTTCGACGTCAATTTATCCCATGTTGCGGTATCCTTACCTCGGGGGGCGCTGTAGTAGCCGATAAGAACTCCAACGACTAACCCCACAATTAATGTCACGATCCCAAGCACGGCCAAGATCGTGCGACTCACAGCCATATTAACTCACGAATGCAAGTACAGTCGTACTGTGATTATTTTTATTCTTGAATGTTATCTTCCTGCAAACAATTCCGTCACAAAGAGTACAAGAGGCTTGGAGTCTTCGGTTTGGCGGCTTTGTATGGCAAATCGCAAGTGGCCGCTACCCAGGGATTCAACCGTTGACTTCGAAAAGTACGGCTTCCGTACGGGATGGGGGCACTTTCTCTGATACGCCGCGGTACTTGGTCCGTCAAATTATATGGTATGGGTTTAGATGTCGTAGAGTTCTTAGTATACAACTCATTGTAATTTCACCTGCATCGACAACCTTGTGATAAGACTGAACACATTGCATCGCCGAAAACTGGTTGTTTAAAAAAACAACTATTTTTTTAGTAATGTAATAAGTCACCCCTCCCAAAAATGCTACGGTACCAGAAGCTGGTGCCTGGCTTTCAAATTGCATCACTGTGTCAATTCCAGTCTACCCACAACAAAGCTGCAACACGAGCCTGTCAACATTCTAACTCTACCCAATAGCATTTCAACTAATCTCGATTATCCTGCTTCGGGATTATCCCGCATTGGTGCATCAACCAATGCATACATCCAAGTCTCAATTCTTTTCAAGAAACTGAATCGTCAGTTACGTCAGTGACTGACAGTCTATTTATAAATAAGCCCAACGACTTAGGACGTCTTGTGCTATATTAGTTAAAGAGTCTGATCAGTCCCAAATTGTTAACGCGGTTGTCTAGCAAGCTTCTTGGCAACCGCAACTTGGAAACAAAAAGTTTTAAGTTTTCAGACTTTCAGTCGCTACACGGCGCTGTAGTCTCTGTAAATAGATACTTACTTCGACTGTCGTCATTCATGTTGTCGGAAATTACCCTTCCTACATGTGCAATGATTCACAGCTCACATTCGTGTGGTTCATGGTTTTAGGGAGGCATCGTTATTGATGGAACAACACAACTAGATAAAACAGGTTGTTTTTACAGTACATCATAAATATTTCAAGTCAAATAATAATGTTGAAAATTTATCAGTATGATTTTCGATCATGCAAAATTTGCGGCACAAATTAAAAGCTGGCATTATTTTATGTCTGCGTTAAACGTAGTAATGTATATACTGTACAAAATCATCCTTGAGTGCCCGATATGGGGCTGAACAGCCTCTTTAAACAACGTCCGACCGGGGCTACTAACGACGGCTTCATGGTCACAAGAAAAACACTTCTAGTCTTGCTTTAAAACTACATAAACCTCAGGACGTCATACAAGTGCTCTAAAACAAAGCTCTCGCAAACATTCAAAATGGGGGAAACTCCTTCAAATATCAAACTTACATGGTTATTTAGAGAATCACCGGGGCTTAAACTTGGGGAGTATTAACCAGTTATAAACAATTTTAAGGACAAAATACTAGGCGTCAAAAGTTGTAATCTTGTATAGAAATGCTATAGGGACCCCCTGTTTTTGGAGCCAGTCTTTTTTGCGGGCGCAACGTGGCGACGGATGGTATTATGACGACTTCACTTTGTAGCACTTCTCTAAATGACCATGTAAGTTTGATATTTCACGGATTCATAGTCACCGAGATATTGCCTTCCAGACATGACTAGAATGTTACAGCGTAAAGATGTTAATGAGCAAGTTTGGACCGTTATCAGCGATGTGACGTCACAGTTTCTAGCCCTATTGACAAAACCCCTAGAAGTTTGTCATTGTTACATAAAGTTGCCTCTCCAAGGCCAAGATAACAACAGGATATATTTATCCCACGAAATCCTAGTCTGTCACTCACAGTTTCGACCATGCACTGAGAGAGACCGTTAAATGGCACAGCAATTGTTTACAGTCTGGTATATTTGTCCCACGAAAACCTATAGTATGTCACTCACAGCCGCTCGCTGTTTAGTTTCGACCATGCACTGAGAGAAACGTTAACTGGCACAGCAATTGTTTACAACAGCCAGGTATATTCCGCCGTTGTGGTCCGTTCAGTCGGAATATCTCTTCCATCCAAAGTGCCAAAGTTAATAGATAGGAATATTCTATTGCACAGCACGATGTATTTCGAAGACAAACAGTGGTGTTCGACATCCGGGTTTTGTTGGCTCAAGCAGTTGTTATATACTTCTCAGGTATAAGCATTGAAACACCTTTCCACATAAAAATGTCAGCGCTATAATGTCGGTAAATTACTGACCCAAAGTTAACTCAAGTAGGTTCACCAGCCTCATGGCCATAGACGGTATTTACTGGTATTTGTAGACGGTATTTATCGTGATGTGTGTTGGTCAAAGGGATAATCAGGCTTAGTCTACAGTTGGTGCTCTCGTCTTCGTTTAAGAAACAAACCACGACTAATGAAATAAAAAAAACATGGCGTGCCACCACATGCGGCGCCGTTTGGATGCGTCTCGAAGTGGAGGTAAACCTCAACTTCCCCAAATTAGGACAGCTAAGTTAATTTGCATCCTGAGAAGAAGCTAAGTGTGAACCTTGTTATACCCGTAACCACCCGTCAAGGGGCGAATTTAGAATTTTGACAAACCTCAACCGTGCGACTAGACAGCGGGAGGCTCGCAACATGCGGAACAGCGTGTCAACCAAAGAGACACTAGGCTGGACAGATCTGCCGCAGGAACAGCGATCGATGTTCAGAAGTGTCACGGACACACACATCCGATTATGCATAAGATGGTGGTGAGTATATAAACTACCCTTAGTATAAGCTAGTAGAATCAGGTGTGTAGATTTTAATCTTTCACAACCCAAAATCTCGTACCCGAAAAATTATGAAAAATATTGAATAAAATATATTGTATTAGCAAGTACAAAAATTTCTTTGAAAATCTACCAATGATTATGAAATATATATTTATATTTTGTTGGTTATTTTGAGCATTCGGAACGCTATGACATCAGTCAGCAGAAGTTTAACCTGTTGTCATAACGAAACACAAGCACACTCATGCATATCTTCTGCTATCATAACGTACCAGAACCACCAGACTTCACAAAAACCGCTTGGATTGCAGTAGGCGTTCATGTAATCCATGCGATAGAAATCGTCTTCCAGCGTTGTGCCGCCCGGCTGATTTGTATGGTTTTCTCGCAAGTATACAATGGACTCCAACAATATTCTCTTCCTATTTTCAATCGGGCTTGTTTATACTTTAACTCCCAGATGTATTGTCAATATCATTTGGTACTCGGTTAAACAGGCGTTCATTTACGGCATCATCTGCTCTCGATGGATGTAATTTTGCGACATCCTGTTCCTTCCGAATGAAGCCAAAACGCCTACGAAATAAAAAATGATCATGTTTCATCCGGGGTTTAAAAAGAATCTATTTATTTTTTTATCCGTTACGCGTCATGTTTATTCATAGAGAGCAAACGATAGTGTCATTTTATGTCATATTGCACTGTACTAAACAACTAAATCTCATTCCGATCGCGTTTATCATTCACGTCCAACCTTCTCTTCTGAGCAGATCAAACCTTAGCTCGGTCAAAGGTTAAGTTTTTCACTTAATTTGAATCCCTGAAGAAATTTTTCTCATGGTTTACGTGATGGTCTGTGAGGAATTCGGAGGGGGAGAAAACGAGGGGTTGGGGATGTTTATACAGTTTATTAGAACACAAACTTATTCACTGTATCAGAATCGTAGCAAAGAAGTAATACACTTTACGGAGTATTATAGTTTCCTGCTCAAAAAGGTTCGAACCCGCCATGGACGTAGCGCGCTGTATTTAGCTTTGCTGTTTGCTGTCCTGACTGGTGGTGGCCGTTAGCGGCATTGGGATGGGGAGAGCTCGATACCCACGGACCTGGGTCCTCGTATAGCTCGTATGGTTTGGCGGTAAATGTCAGTTCATAGAGAAGTGCGGGGAAAAACTGTTTTTCTTTATGAATTATTCAATGGGTATAGATGTGAAATTCATCAAATTTTTGACGTTTGCGGGTGCAAAACTCAACAACTCGACAGTTCTAGACAACGCAAGCCCCAGAATATTCATACTATAAAACATTGCATAAGCAATGAATAATTGATCAGGCATTCGTAAAATGGATATTCGTGAAAAGTAAATGTCACTTAAATTCTGTTTGCATTGTAAGACAGCTGGATTGAAATGTAAACAAAGAAGCACCCGGAACTCGAGGCTTGCAGCATTCTTCATTCCGATAGATGCTGTGTTCCCTGCTTTAGTTGATCGGTTTTTGTGAATGGTATAATTAGGCGGTTCGTTGGCAACCTGTCATGGCCAACTCCACGTGTCACCTGACAGGTGCTGAAGGTCATTCAAAGAGAACTCATCAAGGTCAAGTATATTAGCAACGAACGGTCGATTATGTTAACGCTGTTGGATATGCCAATAATATGAAATACCGTCCATTCGACAATAGCTGCTGAACAAATAGACGCCTGCTGTCCTTTTCAATTATAATAGACGGCAAGTTCATTATTTTAGGAAGCTGATTCCGTCTATAACATTTTTTTGTAGTTGAATCCTAACACTCGCGAAACCTAATGTGATGTGGTGTAGTCGCTGGGTGGCACATATACCTTCTGGCTACTGTGGCCGGCACATGAACTGCAGCTGGACGGGGTTAACGGGAGGGTTCAATTACTCAGTACAAACCCTCTCCTTGGCTTATATCTGTAACGATATCGCAATTAGCCAATTTCCAGACGCCGGTGGTCGATGCTAAAAGCATGCATTAGGTAGCATAGCTCATTTAATGGCGTGTTCAGGCTTCGACACTTCTAATTAGTCGTCGGTAATTACTGTCAAATACTGTAGAAGCTGTCAGGTCCAGATTGAAGTTCATTCTAATTGTTCCCTATTGAGTGAATTGATGGTTGGTGATTGTTTTGGTTTTGTAAGGTGTATGGCTGATGTGTACGAACTGTAGTGGCTGGGGCAGGCCATCACAGTAAACCCTTTAAGGTGGGTGTGGTCGTTTACTGCGCCCCATCTTTGTCCACTGTGAATCACAGCTTCATACGATTCCACCAAGATTCTATCCAAATTCCCTTCTAAATCGCCGCTTATGCTAATGACGTCCAGGCATTATATTGCTCAATCGTGGCCGGTTGCTCTTTGATCTGTCTTAAGGCGAATTAAAACGAATTCCGTTACCAGCTTGTACGTAGCCGACCAGCTCATACAGTAGGATTGTAGCTACGAGTGCGGTATCTTCTTCTGCGTCGATCGGGTTAATTTGAGAGGCTGACGGGGATGCGCATCGTAAAGCCTTGATATCATCAATGGGATGCAACGCAATCAAATCAGTAAATGTCTACAGTATCGGCTTTAAAAAGATGGCTAAATTCAATAAAGAGCGTTCTCACGCAAACGCTTTCTTCCGAAGAAACCGCTATTTATTGGACACCTAACAAACCATTGTCTTATTGATCAACAATTAACAGCTCATCTTGGTCGCCACGGGCTCGTCGCACCCACAATATTCCAACATTGACCTCGAAACATTGTCCTTAGATAGCTGTCAATTGCTATGTGACATGTCGCCTTTGTCGAAGGGGTTGGGGGGCGGTCGGGCGGCACATCGCACCACCTCACCCACTCAACATAGCCACTTGTTTCACATCGCTTATGAAAGAAAACAACAGTATTTGTCGCCTCCAGCCATCAAATTTTATAGCCGAACAAGTTGCCCGAACATTAACCATGATCGAGAAACAAAGCAACATTTGCCGCGGGGTGGCGCAGTGGTGTTGTGCGGAGTGAGGGGTCAGCTCTAATTAAATGAAATAGTTGTTAACCCCGAAGAGCAGCAGATTCCGCTCTCGGTGCGCTCTGGAGAGGCAACTCATTAAGAATTGGGCCTTCACAACATCGCTTGAACTCTTAGAGAACCTTTACAGTTTCAGCGACTCGCATCAAAAATTCGTTACAGTGAATTTCACGTTAGGAAAAGGAGAGGTTGATTTCATTAATTCTCCGTCTTTTATTGGTAAAATAAAAGATTTACGAGGAGATGTCGTACAATGTTGTGTATTCTGCTGCCGGGAAACTGACCTCTAACCACTTATATCACATCAACATAGTAGTTGGATGAAACCCCTGGCACGATTTAATTCACATAATTACTGAATGGGAGAGTGACCTCACCTGACCGATGACAATCGCGCATGTTGGGAGGAGCGAGTTACTCGAGGAATCCAGCACTTCCGGCCGTTGCCCGCGGGCTTTCTGCATAAATGGTCGCGTGGCGCAGACCAAATCTACAAGACGACTTGTTGCTTCATCTTGATCATTTATTCAGAGGAAAACAAAGGATTATCAAAAAATCTAATTAAAGCTGTTGGTGTTTGTAACGCCATACAATCATTTGAGTATTGTTTCGGTATTATTTCATCAAACTATTTGTTGGGCTGGGAGCGGCCAACTTGCCCCGTGCGGAGATTGAACGAGCTAGCATCCAGAGCCACTGCCACCATGGATAACTTTAGAACTAAGATGACATATGACTATGCATAGCTCACGTGACGGGGTATTGGCGAATGACGTGGGCGTCGCCATGGACCACGTTGGATACCACTACATATGGAATCCTCAATTCAAGTAAGTGGAATGATCTCAGCCTTGATGTACGTGTTTCAACGCGATGCCATTTGGTTCGATTGGGTCGAATCTTCGCTGACAGACATTACAGTCAAAGAAGCTACATTTCTGAACTTTTCTTTGATATGAAACGCGTTCGTTTAGCCGTCCGTAGATTTACCAGGTAATAATCACGCGCCGGGAAAGATCGTTGTTTTATTTTGACTCGAGGCAATTCACAATTAATCTAGGCGCAATAAAACGAAGACACCGCCTCCGAGTTAAAACGAAGTAGTGGTTTACACGCCAAAGATCCGCCGTTACTCCACGCAAATAAATGCTAGTTGGTTTATTGAAAACAATGATTTTAGAGTTGATATGCTACTAAATGAGGATCAAAATGAAACGACAGCATTGTTATTAATTCCCTCATTTTGCCCTATTAAATGGAGGTCCTTAACGCATTTATTCTCCTTCTTGATTGCCCCGAAGCTGATCGAAGTTAACCATGTATCTCCGCCTTGCAATAGAATTATGCTCAAAACATTTTAATCTCGCCAGCTCCGCCAGCCGCGCCAACGCTACCGATAGACTGTCCTCATTCTCATTACTGGTTTCATCTTTTATTTTTCTGAGGATAGCTTTTCAATGGCACCACCGACTTCAGCACACACCCACACACCCCCCATATATATATATATATATATATATATATATATATATATATATATATATATATATATATATATATATATATATATATATATATATATATATATATATACACTATATATTACACTCACCCCCACACGCACACACACACACATATATATATATATATATATATATATATATATATATATATATATATATATATATATATATATATATATATATATATATATATATATATATATATATATATATATATATATATATATATATATATATATGTGTGTGTGTATATATATATAAAATTAACTGTTAAACATTACTGACGACTAGCCGGCACGCGATAGGGACGAAGCAGCAAGCACTTTACTGCATGTCTATTATTGAAGAATATTAACAATGTATATAATATCATTAGTTTCTGTGAATTCCTTCAGCAATCGAATCACGGCTGCTCTGACCTTGCCATGAAACTCTATCTGATGGCCAGCCTCATTGAGGAGGCGAATGGCGAGAATCTTGTTGAAATCTCGCGTGATAATGTGAACATTTAAATGCTGACCTAAGTAAGCTATTTATGCGCATATCAACGTGAATGGAATTCGCCGCCAATAACAATAAATGTTTCAATCGCACTATTTCAGATTAATACTTAAACAATTAATTGTTAAGTTCGCGCGTCATTCTAATGAAGGCGTATGACGCAAATACAGAAGGTCACAACTGGCGTCAGGTCCATGTTACGTCACAAGAAAGACTAAGTCTGCTCTTTTCTCCATTCGTTCATTAGAATGTATTATCTTTCCGGAAATCATACAGACATTTCCATTGAGTTTTATTCATTTGAGGTATTTGTGTGTCATTAGGAGCCACTAACGTATGTCTCATATACATTTACACCCTTCGTAAATTGATGCTGTCCTATGTGAGCTGCATGATAACAGTGAGATGATGATTCCTAACCAATCCTACATCTGTGTCAGAATATTATTATGAGAGAGACGACTCTTGCAAACGACCGGCAGATGTATTAGCTAAGGGACGATAATGACGGCGACACATCAGCCTCGTCATCACCAGAGTTAGTACTGCCTTCTCACCAGAGTTAGTACTGCCTTCTCACCAGAGTTAGTACTGCCTTCTCACCAGAGTTAGTACTGCCTTCTCACCGGAGTATTAGTACTGCCTTCTCACCAGAGTTAGTACTGCCTTCTCACCAGAGTTAGTACTGCCTTCTCACCGGAGTTAGTACTGCCTTCTCACCAGAGTTAGTACTGCCTTCTCACCAGAGTTAGTACTGCCTTCTCACCAGAGTTAGTACTGTCTACTCACCGGAGTTAGTACTACCTTCTCACCAGAGTTAGTACTGCCTTCTCACCGGAGGCTGGGTGTTTATTGCAATGGATTGATGTAGCCCACTTCGACCGGCTGTGGAACAGTCCGCTCCGGGCTGACGGACGCTATCTTAATTGACCCACTATGAAAAGATCATTGTATGCGTGGTAACAGGACATCGTCTATGAAGTAGCTATCAATCTCAGGGGCAAGCCGTAAAATACCAAACATAGATTAACACCACGCAGACACCATTCCAAACACAACCCCGCTTAGATAACCCACCACGCGCAATATTCTAAACGCAAATCACAATAGATAGCACATCTCACGCAACGTTCAAAACACAACTCACCTTAGATAAAGCACACACGCATTATATCATACATGATACGTCTTAGATAACACACATACACAATTAGGTAACTCACCTAAGCTTACAAACCAACCACAAACAGCATTAAATAACACATCTCACGTCATAAAACAGACACAAACCACATTAGATAACTCATCCAATGTAAACATCAAATATCACACCATACGCAATTTAGCAAACACAAGCAACTTTTAGTTTTATACCAAACACAAATACACCACACAAAATATGACAAACATGAATAACATGATTAGATAACGTTATTTAGCAAACACAAACAACCTTAAATGAAGATAACAAACATCATGTGAAATGACAAACAGAAACCTATTATTGAACACCAAACACAAAAAGTTTAAAGATACAGACCCTCACGAAATATACTACACGCAAAGAAGTAAGGATAACAAACCTTTTAATTTAAGCACAAAACCATTTAGATAACACTCCACAATTCAACCTACCAAATACCTACTACCTTATAGAGCAAACCACACGAAATATACCACAGAAAACATCGTTAGATAACACAACTCACATTATATAGCAAACACAAATAACACTAGATAAATATCGCACATTATATAGCAAACACCAACGACACTAGATAACACACCTCACATTAGATAGCAAACACAAACGACACTAGATAACACACCTCACATAAGATAGCAAACACAAACGACATTAGATACACACACATTAATCGCACATTATATAGCAAACACAAACGACATTAGATAACACACCGCACATTAGATAGCAAACACAAACGACATTAGATAACACACCTCACATTAGATAGCAAACACAAACGACACTAGATAACAAATCGCACATTATATAGCAAACACAAACGACATTAGATAACACACCTCACATTAGATAGCAAACACAAACGATTAGATAACAATCGCACATTATATAGCAAACACAAACGACATTAGATAAAACGACATTAGATAGACAAAACACACAAATCACATTAGATAGCAAACACAAACGACATTAGATAACACACCTCACATTAGATAGCAAAACACAAACGACTAGATAACAAATCGCACATTATATAGCAAACACAAACGACATTAGATAACAAACCTCACATTATATAGCAAACAAACACATTAGATAACAACCTCACAAACACTACTAGATAAACAATCGCACATTATATAGCAAACACAAACGACATTAGATACACACACTCACATTAGATAGCAATAACATTAGATAACACACCTCACATAGATAGCAAACACGACATTAGATAACACACCTCACATTAGATAGCAAACACAAACGACATTAGATAACACACCTCACATTAGATAGCAAACACAAACGACACTAGATAACAAATCGCACATTATATAGCAAACACAAACGACACTAGATAACAAATCGCACATTATATAGCAAACACAAACGACATTAGATAACACACCTCACATTAGATAGCAAACACAAACGACATTAGATAACACACCTCACATTAGATAGCAAACACAAACGACATTAGATAACACACCTCACATTAGATAGCAAACACAAACGACACTAGATAACAAATCGCACATTATATAGCAAACACAAACGACATTAGATAACACACCTCACATTAGATAGCAAACACAAACGACATTAGATAACACACCTCACATTAGATAGCAAACACAAACGACATTAGATAACACACCTCACATTAGATAGCAAACACAAACGACACTAGATAACACACCTCACATAAGATAGCAAACACAAAAACGACATTAGATAACACACCTCACATTAGATAGCAAACACAAAACGACACTAGATAACAAATCGCACATATAGCAAACACAAACGACATTATTAGATAACATACCTCACATTAGATAGCAAACACAAACGACATTTAGATAACAACCTCACAAACATTAGATAGCAAACACAAACGACATTAGATAACACACCTCACATTAGATAGCAAACACAAACGACATTAGATAAACACACCTCACATTAGATAGCAAAAACACAAACGACATTAGATAACACACACCTCACATTAGATTACACAAACGACAAACACACAACTCACATTAGATAGCAAACACAAACGACATTAGATAACACACACACCTCACATTAGATAGCAAACACAAACGACATTAGATAACACACCTCACATTAGATAGCAAACACAAACGACATTAGATAACACACCTCACATTATATAGCAAACACAAACGACATTAGATAGATATACACACGACATTAGATAACACACCTCACATTAGATAGCAAACACAAACGACATTAGATAACAAACCTCACATTAGATAGCAAACACAAACGACATTAGATAACACACCTCACATTAGATAGCACACAAACGACATTAGATAACACACCTCACATTATATAGCAAACACAAACGACATTAGATAACACACCTCACATTAGATAGCAAACACAAACGACATTAGATAACACACCTCACAGATAGCAAACACAAACGACACTAGATAACACACCTCACATTAGATAGCAAACACAAACGACATTAGATAACACACCTCACATTAGATAGCAAACACAAACGACATTAGATAACACACCTCACATTAGATAGCAAACACAAACGACATTAGATAACACACCTCACATTAGATAGCAAACACAAACGACACTAGATAACATATCGCACATTAGATAGCAAACACAAACGACATTAGATAACACACCTCACATTAGATAGCAAACACAAACGACATTAGATAACACACCTCACATTATATAGCAAACACAAACGACATAGATAACACAGATAACACAAACCTACGACATTAGATAGCACATTATATAGCAAAAACAAACGACACTAGATAACACCACCTCACATTAGATAGCAAACACAAACGACATTAGATAACACACCTCACATTTAGCAAGCAAACACGACCTAGATAACACACATATAGATAGCAAACAAAACGACATTAGATAACACACCTCACATTAGATAGCAAACACAAACGATAACACACTCACATTAGATAGCAAACACAAACAGATAACACCTCATAGATAGCAAACACAAACGACATTAGATAACACGCCTCACATTAGATAGCAAACACAAACGACACTAGATATCAAATCGCACATTATATAGCAAACAAAAACGACATTAGATAACACACCTCACATTAGAAAGCAAACACAAACGACATCAGATAACACACCTCGCAATATATAGCAAACACAAACGACATCAGATAACACACCTTACGTTATATTGCAATCACAAACCACATTCGATAAAGCACGTCACGTTTATATAAAAATTCACACTACAAATGGTAACACACCTCACGTTATACAGTAAACAGAAACCACATAAGATTACACACCACACCATATAAAGCAAGCAAAAACCACATTAGAATACACACCACCCTAATATACTTATGACAAACAACCCTAGATAACACACCACACTTAATATACCAAACCGTAGCAATCTTAGAAAACACATCTCACACAATTTGTCATACACAAGCTATCTTATATAAAACAAACACCCGTGACATACCAAAGGCAGTTAACCTCTGATAACAAACCATCATAGATTAAGTCACGCGTTAGGCGCCTTATTTAACAAACAAGTATGACATACAAAAGACAATTCACAGCGACATATTGTTTCAGCGATTAAATATTGTGAAGTCACTTCCATTGCCCGGTAGATGTCACACCATCAGTGACACAACTTCACATCAGTAATCCTCCTAAACATCTGACCCATCCATTCGGTGATAAAGCGGCTGATATGCTGTGACGTCACTGCTGCTGTTCGTCCACCATCAAGAAAGGAAATGGATTCACACCCTAGAAACACAGGAGGAGGATATTAGTAACGCTGAAAGATATTTTTCGCCGATGTGGTACAGTTGTTTCCGTTTTGTGAATTGCTTGAATGACGCGACTCTTATGCTTGGTATCAGAATCGCTGATCGAGTAATTACGCAATTTCATCTTTATCATATATTATCGCTCAAACTCCTATTGTTTTCGTCCACAGATGTCTTGTAGTGTCTATAAGCGTGCCCTATTTGGTTCACAATTCACGCCCTGGTTTAAATAAGACCATGTTAAACCCCAAGGTCATCTATGTCTCCATCCTGTGCATATCACTTCCCCAATAGTAGGGAATCGGTCAATGAAGTTATTGTTTACAAATTAATTTTAAGGATTCTCAATAAAATACTAATATATCACTCTCTAAGGTTACCGGTCAATATAACAAACAGCCGTAACCCATCGCAGTAAGCTATCACCATAACACATCACAGTAACACATCACTATCATCCATTACTATGACTCATATCAGATAGTCCATTTCGGTAACCGGTTACAGAAAGAGACCACAGTACAGTTACTCACCACTGTAGGCCATCCATCACGATAACCCGTCACATCTACACATCACTATGCCCGATCGTAGTAACATCTCGCAATAAGCCATCACAATACAAATCTCAATAACCAACGATAGTTATCAACCACTGTTCCTAATCACATTAACACATCACAGTAACCCATCACAATTACCCATCACAGTAACTCATCTTATTAACCCATAACAATTACCCATAATAAAAAACTATCCCACTAATCCGTCACAGTAACCCATCTCAATAACCAATCGCAAGAACCCATCGCAATAACCAATGACAGTTACCATCACAGTTGCCTATCACAGTAGCCAATCCCAGTAACCCACCACAGTGACCCATCACAGTAACACATCACTCTAACCCGCCACAGAAACTCACAGCAGTTACCTTCACCATAGCCCATCACTCTCACCCGCCACAGAAACTCACAGCAGTTACCTTCACCATAGCCCATCAATATAACCCCGTCAAAGCAGAAAGCCTCAAAGCAGTTAGCAGTTACCTTCACCATAGCCCATCAATATAACCCATCACTGCAACTAACAGCAGTTACCTTCACCATAGCCCATCAATATAACCCATCACTGCAACTAACAGCAGTTACCTTCACCATAGCCCATCACTCTAACCCGCCACAGAAACTCACAGCAGTTACCTTCACCATAGCCCATCAATATAACCCATCACTGCGACTCACAGCAGTTACCTTCACCATAGCCCATCACTCTAACCCGCCACAGAAACTCACAGCAGTAACTCACCACCATAGCCCATCACTCTAACCCGCCACAGAAACTCACAGCAGTTACCTTCACCATAGCCCATCAATATAACCCATCACTGCGACTCACAGCAGTTACCTTCACCATAGCCCATCACTCTAACCCGCCACAGAAACTCACAGCAGTAACCTTCACCATAGCCCATCACTCTAACCCGCCACAGAAACTCACAGCAGTTACCTTCACCATAGCCCATCAATATAACCCATCACTGCAACTCACAGCAGTTACCTTCACCATAGCCCATCACTCTAACCCGCCACAGAAACTCAAAGCAGTTACCTTCACCATAGCCCATCAATATAACCCATCACTGCGACTCACAGCAGTTACCTTCACCATAGCCCATCACTTTAACCCGCCACAGAAACTCAAAGCAGTTACCTTCACCATAGCCCATCAATATAACCCATCACTGCAACTAACAGCAGTTACCTTCACCATAGCCCATCAATATAACCCATCACTGCAACTCACAGCAGTTACCTTCACCATAGCCCATCACTTTAACCCGCCACAGAAACTCACAGCAGTTACCTTCACCATAGCCCATCACTCTAACCCGCCACAGAAACTCACAGCAGTTACCTTCACCATAGCCCATCACTCTAACCCGCCACAGAAACTCACAGCAGTAACCTTCACCATAGCCCATCAATATAACCCATCACTGCAACTCACAGCAGTAACCTTCATCATAGCCCATCAATATAACCCATCACTGCAACTCACAGCAGTTACCTTCACCATAGCCCATCACTTAACCCGCCACAGAAACTATAACGATAACAGCCTAATTAGTGGGTGTCATCCCTGAAACATCATTCCACTCCATCGTGTAAATGTCAGTCACTTTGATTTTGCCGACTGGGAATATATTCTGGAACTTAACAAAAACTGGTTCAGTTATCAGCTGCACCATGTTTCGAGATTCGGACCGATGCCTGAAGCCTCGCTTCATCCCCGCTGATCATGAGAGTCACCGCCACCAGCTCACCCGCTTTCTCGCCACCAGCTCACCCGCTTTCTCGCCACCCACTTTCTCGCCACCAGCTCACCCGCTTTCTCGCCACCAGCTCACCCACTTTCTCGCGACCCGCTTTCTCGCCACCAGCTCACCCGCTTTCTCGCCACCAGCTCACCCGCTTTCTCGCCACCAGCTCACCCGCTTTCTCGCAAGACGTTTAGTTTGTTTGATTATTAATGCTTTTTGCTTAAAGCAGTTGATATGTACCAATGTACTTCCCTTATGGCGGAGGGCACTCATAAGCTCTTCATGTAGGCACTTGTCAATATTGACACCTTCCTGCGTGATAGCGACACCTAGCATCACTGTCAATAGATCGCCTGACTCATTAGCATAGACATACCCCAGACGGACCGGCGCATGTTTGTTCGCATTCTGATATCTATGATAAATGAAACATATAAAAACGATTTCACTTTTAACTTAGGTAAATGTTTGTGAGATTACCAGTTTCTTTTGTAGGCTGGTGTCAGTGAGGCACTAAAGATTGAGGTCCAGGTTAGGGTAAACATACACACGGAATATAGCTTGTCTGTCAGGCATATTCTGCTGTCAGCATGGACGGGTCGGCATGGAGTGAGGTCTGGGAAGAGAGCGACGGCGAGGAGGAGACGGACGGGTGAGTTCTCAACCCTTACAAACCTCCCTTCTCACCTGGTGACAAGTTTCATCATTTTCGAAGCAGTTGGTACTTCTCTATATAGCACGATGCTCGGATGAATGGCACAATTCTGACGCCGTCTGACTCCCCGGGCGCGCTCTCACTTACCATATTTATCGAAACCGGCTCCGAAGGTCGGAACAAGTGAACATCGCTTTGGTTGGAAATTGATCTTTTTACGACATTTTCTACAAGTGGCAGTGGGACGCTTGCATGGCTCAGCCCTCGTTTGTTATCGTTAGACAAAACTAATCCCATTTCTCGGGGTCGTGATCCGACAACTTGCCAAATTGATGTGACCCAAGGGATGAATAGAAGGGAGGCAACCTTGTTAAACTTTTATTTTCACAGCCTGGCTCTAAATGTGCGAGTTATTGCTAGAAAAGTACATATGCCTGCTTGTTGCCTCCTTAAGGGCAGGAAGTTTGCATTTGTAGTGGTCCAGCGGGGATGAGTGTACTCTTCTGCGAGCCACGTAGAACGTGCGTTGGAGAGGCCAAGCAAAGTGGGTATAGTGCAGCCGACTGAGTGTCTCTGGCGCTAAAGGTACAAGTGAGCTTCATTATGGTCCGCGCTCTTTCTCTGCGCTGTATATTATTTGAGATTTAATACTTCCATTTGACGCTTTATGAGCGTCCATTTGACGCTTTATAAGCTTCCATGTGACGCTTTATAAGCTTCTATTTGACGCTTTATAAGCTTCCATGTGACGCTTTATAAGCTTCTATTTGACGCTTTATGAGCTTCCGTTTGGCGCTTTATAAGCTTCCATTTGACGCTTTATAAGCTTCCATTTGACGCTTTATAAGCTTCCATTTGACGCTTTATAAGCTTCCATGTGACGCTTTATAAGCTTCCATTTGACGCTTTATGAGCTTCCGTTTGGCGCTTTATAAGCTTCCATTTGACGCTTTATAAGCTTCCATTTGACGCTTTATAGGCTTCTATTTGACGCTTTATAAGCTTCCATGTGACGCTTTATAAGCTTCTATTTGACGCTTTATGAGCTTCCGTTTGGCGCTTTATAAGCTTCCATTTGACGCTTTATAAGCTTCTATTTGACGCTTTATGAGCTTCCGTTTGACGCTTTATAAGCTTCCATTTGACGCTTTATAGCTTCCATTTGACGCTTAATAAGCTTCCATTTGACGCTTGATAAGCTTCCATTTGACGCTTTATAAGCTTCCATTTGACGCTTTATGAGCTTCCATTTGACGCTTGATAAGCTTCCATTTGACGCTTTATAGCTTCTATTTGACGCTTTATAAGCTTCCATTTGACGCTTGATAAGCTTCCATTTGACGCTTTATAAGCTTCTATTTGACGCTTTATAAGCTTCCATTTGACGCTTGATAAGCTTCCGTTTGAAGCTTTGATTATGGTGCTACGTCGACCAATATCTTCTAGGCTGTGTCGGTAGCTTCTACAGTTACTTGCGCTGTATAGTGCGTCACCTAAGCTGCCAAAATGGCAACTATGAATCGTGACTTCAACTTTTTGCACTCTTAAATGCTATGACTTAAGCGTTAAGTGTATTCATTGGGCTGTTCAGTATGGTATATTTCATTTCACATTACTTGTTAAACTCGTGTCCACAATACTGATTTATTTTTGCACATTTTCAATGATAAGTTGGTCCACTTACATTGGGCAATTTCCCGTGCAACTGCCTGAAAGTGGGTTACTTGAATACCACACTTTTTCATGCACACATGAAATCCCCTGTAACCTATATACCATACGTACATCGTCATCTCCAAATGATGGCCGTCTGGGTGTCGGCATCGTACGCCGCCTCGTAAAAACACTTTTATTGTGTTCATAGTGGTCGCATATTTGACGACAATGCTGAGAAGTCAACACGAATGAAACACCAGCGGCTTATTTCCCACGAAATAGCCACGGTTATTTATGGTTTCTGACTGTTGGCTGTGACCCCGGGGTCAATGTGGTCCGGCGAGACTGGGGGCCAGTGACCGGTCGTCCTGATGAGGACAGCGATAGCTTAATAGACACATTAGCCTTGTCTTAGCCGAGAAATTGGCGGATTTGCAAATACTTGTGCGGCTCCATGTGATGGCAGGTAGCCTGATATCACATCGGCTATTAATGTGTCACTGTCTTTTGTTATAATCGCGTTCACAGTGACGAGAGCGTCCAAGACTTGAACGAGTATCTGAATGTTCCGCAAGAAACTTCTTGATCAGTCGCGTAGCCTTGCAACAACACAAATGACACTATACACCAATACACAACAACAAAACAAAAAACATTTGCAACAACACAAGCCACACCATGCTACAACACAAAGAACAACACACAAATATACAATCAACAATGATGCAACATTCAACTGCACAAAGATTTACAAGTACAACCATACAACTACACAACCACATATCACAACATAATCAACAACACTCCACACACAACAACATACAACATCACCGCCAACAACATGCAACATACAACAATATACAACAATACGATCAACAATAATAATGCACCATTCAACTGCGCAAACAAAGATTTACAAGAACTACCATATACAACAAACTACAGCAACATATAACAACAAACAACCAACAACATTCAATATACAACATCATACAACAACACAACCAACAAAGAATATAAACGAAAACATTCTTACAAAGACTCTGTCTGCCATCGTGAACTCACTCGATCATCGATTAACAATGAATTCGACCCAAACACTGTCTATTAACTCGCTCATATCCGATGAAATTTACAAATAGAAATCAACTTATGACCAAGACACCCCGCTTATTCCGAAAGACGTATACTTTGACTTGTGAAGCTGTCATACAATCAAATGTTAGAATTTTGCGGCAGCATTCTCACCCTGCACCCCGTTCCCACCTCCACTGTGTTTAAGCCCTCAACAATGACCAACTCTGTGTCAGTAATTAATTTAAAGCCAGGCATTTTCTCGGTATGAGAGTGTGCGGGTTAAAAGCCTGAGTATGAGTGTGTGAGTGGTTGGCTGACGCTGTTCCTCTGCCTGCCAGAGATCTATGGTCCTTCAGTGACTGTGCCCTAATTTAGCTCGCATAAGTCCCGGCATTATTCAAATCTAATTCGGGAGATGGGGCGACTCGACTCGCAAGCCAAATTATTTATCTCCTGTGCTCTAATAGCTTCCAAACAGCATTGGTTTGTGAACAGATAAGAATCAGATTTGGGAAGGAGGACTTGGTAAGGTTGGGCTGCTGTCACGGGCAGATAGAGGGTCTATTCGTGTCGTTTTAAGGTGCTGCTCCTGTGCTTTATGGCTGGCCGTGTGCATACGAGTTTAGTCGGTGAGCAATTTCAGTGGGCAGCAGGAGAAAGGACGTCTTTTGTTGCGTTTTATGGGGCCCTTGACTGGCTACGAGACATTTACATTAGACAAGAGTAGGAGAGGCCATTGAACAACTCCTCCCCAGTACTTTGGTGGGGTAGGTCGGTGGTGAAAGATCGCATGTATTGTTGACTATTGTCTTGTGGTGTGGTTTGACGTGCAAGAGGGGCGGGGTCGGGTGATGAAGGATGGAGAGGGAAGGTTGAAGGAGAGAGTAGGGTGTTGTAGCATTGGTATGTGGTAGGTGAGGTATTGTAGATAGGGGTGTTGTAGGATATAATGAAGGTATTGTACAGTTGGGTGCTGTAGGATTGCGATGGGTGAGGTAGTGTAGAGTTGGGTGCTGTAGGATTGCGATGGGTGAGGTATTGTAGAGTTGGGTGCTGTAGGATTGCGATAGGTGAGGTAGTGTAGAGTTGGGTGCTGTAGGATTGCGATGGGTGAGGTAGTGTAGAGTTGGGTGATGTAGGATTGCGATGGGTGAGGTAGTGTAGAGTTGGGTGCTGTAGGATTGCGATGGGTGAGGTAGTGTAGAGTTGGGTGCTGTAGGATTGCGATGGGTGAGGTAGTGTAGAGTTGGGTGCTGTAGAATTGCGATGGGTGAGGTAGTGTAGAGTTGGGTATTGTAGGATTACGATGGGTGAGGTAGTATAGAGTTGGGTATTGTAGGATTGCGATGGGTGAGGTAGTGTAGAGTTGCGTGCTGTAGGATTGCGATGGGTGAGGTATTGTAGAGTTGGGTGCTGTAGGATTGCGATGGGTGAGGTATTGTAGAGTTGGGTGCTGTAGGATTGCGATGGGTGAGGTAGTGTAGAGTTGGGTGCTGTAGGATTGCGATGGGTGAGGTAGTGTAGAGTTGGGTGATGTAGGATTGCGATGGGTGAGGTAGTGTAGAGTTGGGTGCTGTAGGATTGCGATGGGTGAGGTAGTGCAGAGTTGGGTGCTGTAGGATTGCGATGGGTGAGGTAGTGTAGAGTTGGGTGCTGTAGGATTGCGATAGGTGAGGTAGTGTAGAGTTGGGTATTGTAGGATTGCGATGGGTGAGGTAGTGTAGAGTTGGGTGCTGTAGGATTGCGATGGGTGAGGTATTGTAGAGTTGGGTGTTGTAGGATTGCGATGGGTGAGGTAGTGTAGAGTGGGGTGTTGTAGGATATAATGGGGTGAGGTAGTGTAGAGTTGGGTGCTGTAGAGTTGAGTTGGGTGAGATAGTGTAGAGTGGGGTGTTGTAGAGTTGAGTTGGGTGAGGTAGTGTAGAGTGGGGTGTTGTAGGATTGAGTTGGGTGAGGTAGTGTAGAGGGGGTGCTGTAGAGTTGAGTTGGGTGAGATAGTGTAGAGTGGGGTGTTGTAGAGTTGAGTTGGGTGAGGTAGTGTAGAGTCGGGTGCTGTAGGTTTGAGATGGTTGGGGTAGTGTACAGCGGTTGATAAACCTTTATTGTTTACCGAAACACTCACCAGACTGGTGGCACCCCATCGAGACATTGGCGGGCTTTGCACAGCAGCTGACTCGTAGCCACTAAAATCTATCTCGATGAGGTCAAAGACGCGTGTAATACGCTCTGACGTCCGTTATGATTGCATGCCTTCTCCGAGCACTCAGATCCGCCTTGCTTGGCGCTATTCATTCCGCTCACTGGATGACATGGCTCCAATCGAGTCCGCGTCGGACTATGGTGTCTGTTACTGTGGAAGAATTCAAGGCGACAGGCAGTCGTGCCAGATCCTATCTACATCTAGCAAGCCTAGTGTGTCGACCACGGCGTCTCTTAAGGAAGCTTCATCGTTTTTTCCCATTTCCGCGACAAATGAAATTTAACATGATTTGTTCTTTACTAAGCCTCTTACTGTTTTCAATGAAATGTGTTTGTAAATGTGAATGCAGCTCGCTGCTCTGTTGAGTCTTAGCACTCCATGTGTCTTTAAACCCTCACGCGGCCTGCGACTGCATTTCAATAAACCCTCACGCGGCCTGCGACTGCATTTCAGTCAACCCTCACATGGCCTACGACTGCATTTCAGTCAACCCTCACGCGGCCTACGACTGCATTTCAGTCAACCCTCACATGGCCTACGACTGCATTTCATTCACTACTTTTTGAAACCATACGTTTGGTTTACTTTGTACGTGGTATTTCGTTATGACGTCACTGGCGGGCTGGGAAAATACCTCATTCGAAGTGGAAATCCATCCAACACTGCTGTGAGTTGTTATATTCCATCAGAAGCTCGTGAACTGGGTTGACTTGCGCGTAGAAGTTAACTGTTTCATATGGGCATGAACAGTCTCTTTAGGTGTTTCATATGGGCATGAACAGTCTCTTTAAGTGTTTTATATGGGCATGAACAGTCTCTTTAAGTGTTTTATATGGGCATGAACAGTCTCTTTAAGTGTTTTATATGGGTATGGTCGCCATATGATTGGACACAAAAGTGCATATGAGTAAGGTTGTCTGTACATATCTACTTTAGAATATAGAGCCATTTTCTCCGTCTTTATTTCATTAGCCTCGCTTGTTGGCATTTCCCGTCTCTGCTCACCACGCTTTTCTCCCTATTGAATCGCTGTATCCGTCTCTAGTTCGTCATCTCCTTACCTTACCTTGTTTTACCCATCTGCGCACCAGAGACTTAAACGGAGGATTCTTCTGCTTGGAAGCGACCGAGACCCTCGAGTGGAGAGGAACAGAGCTTCTTACGAGAGCTGAGGTCGTGTCTTGGAAGAGTTTCGTTCTAAATAAGCAGCCGGTTAATCGCATTGCTGTCTCCGCCAATAAAGCCAAATGGAGCAACATATTCGAGTGCCCCCTCCAGCCTTAAGAGGCCAAAGGAAAAGAGATTGTGAAGTGCCCCCTCTTAGCCCAATATTGGGCCCGCGTCTCCTGTGGGTATGATAGGCTTTGGAAAAACAGAAAAAGTTTCTACGGATGCTGCCACTCTGACCTCGCCACTTGATCAAGGTCAATGGAAGGAGAACGAAGATGGGGCAGATGAGAGAGAAATTGGGTATTGATAGATGAGCATTTAGCTCGGTCAAGGTTAACTGAGTGCGAATCGCTGTTGAGACGCTATTGGCGGGTGTGGTGCAGTCGAGTAATATAGAAGGAGGTGGGGTGGGGGGGGAGAGGTGATACAGTTCGAATACGATAACTTGTGCTATTCGAATTAATCCCTTGGAAGGAATGTTACTCACAGACGGGGAGTACAAGACAGTAAAGTCTAACCCCGCTTAGCTTTTGACTTTTATGCCATTTTTGGCCATATTTATTTTTTCACTTTTCCAATTGATGTTACGCACGTGCGTAAGTGCGTATCGCTGGCTACGCCCCTGCCTAGACAGTATTATGATGACCACTGCGTGCTTTGCTGGTAGTGTCGGGATTATGTTCGCTAACGTTAGCTTTAGTCTGTTTTTGTAGACTATCTGCTAACGTAAAATGGCCTTTGCGTTGTGATACCATTCCTGTTAGTACAGCGTGAAGGTTAGTAGCCCTATCGAACTAAGTACTGGAGCTGCTGATGTCCTCCCTCAACAAGGTGATAAAAGCTGATGTTGGTCAAATGGACTATAGGTCAGTAACTAACAGTTATAGAAATACCGCGTATGTAGGACACAACCACGTACTTGTGAAAGGTCATATATATATATATATATATATATATATATATATATATATATATATATATATATATATATATATATATATATATATATATATATATATATATATATATATATATTAACAAATGTTCATTTCGGTGCTACTGTCCATAATGAACATTCGTCTTTACAGTTCTGAGTGTGATCACATGTTAAATGATGTGTGAACGAGTGGATGACGGGGGAAAAGATCCCAGCTTCGCATTTTATAACTTGCTAACGTTGACAGTTTATAGCGCGGATGTTTACTGTTGATCGCAAGTGACGCTCCCGGTATGAAGAGTATGGCACGAGACGCTGTTAGCCCGCCCCCTGTCCGGCAGCCATTAGGGTGCTGCTTCCTGAAACAGTACACGGGAGGTTCAGGTCATTTATATGCTAATGTCTGATCATTAATTAGCGTGCTAATGAATTAACGAGTAATGAAGAAGGTGTGATAGTGGGTGGACCTCCGCTATGAAGCCCAGTAATGGCGTCATACCATCACCTGGTCATCAGACTTCCGCTTTCTCTCATGGTCCCTCTATTCACGATCCTACCATGCTTCCGTCCTCATTACTGACAAATCTCCTGTCTCGCACACCTCAGTTTCAAGGTGGCCACGTCCATCTTTGTTCACTTTTTATTTATTGGTCAATACAAGCCTGTATTCGCGTAAGAGTTTCCGTTATGATAGTGATGAGGCGTGATGATGTGATTTTAACCCGGAGATACACTATGATAAAATAACGTTATGATTTCCACATTTCCACCACAACTATTTAGTTCCGGATTTCGTTCGCCAATGAACCGATGATTCTGCGTGATTTTTTATTACAGTTTTGAGGCGATATCAGGAGCGATAATGGGATGGGGACAGCTGCATGACACAGTTAGTGAGAACTGCGTAACATGGCATGATGTTGTCGGCTGGGACGATGAGGAAGGTGGCATCGGTCGTTGAACGAGCCGTTTATCTATGGGGCCTAGCATGCTTGCGGACGTGTTGTAACAACGGTTGCTCATGCCGACATTATTATAAAATGAATAGATCAAATTTTATCGTCTATCGTTGACAGAATGCCTATGGCAAACATAAACACCTTTTTGCGCGCACCTTCTGGCAGTTGTACGTTAGCGAGAGAGGCGTTTAGTGTGTTATGTTTCAAGTCCATGATACCAGTCCATCCGCGATATTCACTGCTACGACTTGTTCAAACGGGTGAACGTGTCTGTGAAGTTGTCGCCTATATACGTCAGTACACATCGCATTGTTTCAAGCTACTCCTGGATGTAATATTTCCTCTGGCCAGGCAGTTAGTTAAGTTGGTAAATTATTCATTGAGTGGAGCACAGGTCATCGAAAAACAGCACTCCCTCCCCCCACCCCGATCCCTTCCCTTGCCCCGTCATCCGCCATCAAGCAAGTCCGGACAAAGCAATGAAGCCGACAGCAAATTGAATTACGGGTAAAACTGCGAAACATGCGTTCGGCAGAACAATAGAAACAAAATTACCCCTTGCATGGAAATCATTGTTGCTTCAAGGTGTAGCTAAGGTGAAGCTGACTGGAGTAAGCTCTCGCTTAAGTGATTCCATTGTGCCCACGGTGTGAGTTTACGGATTGCTCGTGGAGTGTGTTTAAGAAATAAAAACCACTTCTTAAAGCTAGCTCAACGCGACAAAACGTCAGTGCGCAGCCGAAGCAGAACGCAAGGACTTGAGCAACACTTCCTTGGCCCTAGGCATTTCTCTCGACTAATGGCACGTTTGCGTGACGCTATCGAAATCGGCATGCTGAAAACAGTTTTATTGGAATGTCACTCAATAAATCTGATATAAATGAGCTGGCCCAGGGTCCTACCTTCTGTCTTGGCAGTGATTTTCAATCAGTGATTGGTGGACGGTGTTTAATTCCGTGTCACTCAGTTGCTTGCTTTAGGGCTGCTGTGAATCACAATCGTCTGTCCTGACTCGATACTTCAGTAAAAACTCGTCATTTGATGAATGACAGATGACCCAGTTAACCTGTTGAGTATTTGCAGTGAGTGGCTATTGTTGGTTTTTGTTGGAATCACCCGTCCACCCCCTCGCATCGGCGCAACAATCAATCTACCTGCCGCGCGCGCATCCGTTACAACAAACCGCCTATGTAGAGCGCCCCGGGCCTATCAAGATCCGCCCCGTATCGTCAATCGCTGTCAGGAAATTAGCTTGCAATGGCTGCTGGCTTTTAATTAATCCTAATGGTCATAATGACGGTAAATGAAAGGTGTTTTCCTGTTGAAATTGACACAAACAGAATTGATCTGAAACGAGGCACGAGTCTGGCGCGCTCCTCGGGCGACCATGCAAAATGTCGTCTGCTTTTACCTGCGTTTGTAGAATACAAATTACTATACGGCGGCCATCAATAATCGTATTTTTCGTCTGATTTTGTTCCGGATGACTGATGTTTCGTGCTAATTTTCCTGTCGATGCCTCCTGCCAGGAAAAGGCATATCGATTCTATATCATACCTACACGATGTAGCGAGCGGCCATGCTGTGCGTGCTTGTTTTGATAATTATCAGTTCATAAAAAGCACTCATCAGTAAGGGGTCATGAAGGATCATAAATACTTCCATTAACGATCGATTTGCTTCGGGTGAAATTAAGGGGGATGGTATGTTGATAGATTAACTGTGTTGCTGGGCGCCAAATGGCTGTATATCGCGTTAAGTCTCGCATGGTTTTAAATAGGGATGATGTAACGAAGTGAGATTTTAAAACAAGGTAATGAATTGTTGAATATGACGAGAAGAATTTGTCTAAAGCACCAATTATTCCGCCATCTAATTCTATTAGCTCCAAGTATGAATCTAGTAACATAATCTACACTGAATTACGCCGCGTCGCACCTTACTCAGGTGTAAGGTGAATATGTCAATCTGTGGGCGCGCATTGACTGCTGTTGATTTCGGGCTCTGAGCGAGCAACAAGAGATGGTTAATGACACCAACAGACGCTGCTCGAAAGCAGCATACGCTGACGAATGCCTCACAATTAGGGCGCTCAAAGCCGCACCGCCTTCCTCCACTCTATGTAATTCATTTAGAGCAATCATCATGGATGATCCGCGCTCTGATTCAATCAGAGCTGGGCGTCCAGGCGATAAAAAGAGGCTCATTTGTAGGTGGTCACAGCTCTGTCATTCGTTACGCCAACTCCGCCAACATTAAGTTGCTAATTGTTTTATCAGAGTGAGGCATATACCTCCCCTATTAGATTAATCAATTATATTGACAATATGCAAAATGAATTAAGCTGTAGTTTCCCACACTTGTTAATTGAATGAGAAGGAAAATGGAGTGTGAAGTCGCGCAGAGATAGTCAGTGTCTAATGTAGAAAACGGGATGGCGAGGGGAGGAAATTAGTGACAAAACGTTCGGGTTTTTTGTACCATACCAATAAAACGCTTTTATTGGACGCGAAATGAAATATCAACAATCCGGCATTTGAGAATCAAAAGCCAATAATTTCACTTGTAGAAATCGAGTTATCAACCGTGAGGATGCGTAATTAATAAACCTTCATTGACGCGGACTTCAATCTGCGGAGAATAGTCACAGCTGTTATACTAGACCCATATGTACATAAGAAACAGTTATAGATGTACGATACCGCCCAACAGCAAGTACTACTTCTACGTAAAGTCATAACTACCAAGTTTCTGAGCGTTTTACGTCAAATTAGGATTTTCATCAGAATCAGAAATGTTGAAAAAGGTTTCAGGTTCTTTTGGCGAATCTCGATCTCTGCCCGTTTGCAAAGCGCTTTATCTAGAGCAAAGGATATTCAAACTTTTGGTGAATTGCTTATTTTCAAAATCGGATACTCCGTAAAAATTCACAACAATGCGATATTATGCTATAACATGCTAAGGGATCTGTTTTATGCTAACTTTTATACCCAGACATAGCGGTTGATCCAGCTGTTAAATCGCCGGCATGTGAGCCGGGCGGAGGCCGTGTGGCAACGGTCATTCTTTGCTATAACAATATTTGAATATACCAAAACTTCATCCTTTATGTGCAATTATGCTTGACGTTCGTCGTTGTGATCTACAGCGCGTAATTCAGTAGACTTTGAATGCTTGGCAGCCATCTTGTAAGTGTTGATACAGACGACATCTTTATCAGTCTCGACCTTCTGCTTCCAATGAATCGGCCTCCAATGATATTATGATCGACGCGTTGATGCATTCTTGAAATGAGCGCCTTATTCACATTCTGTTACAAGTCATCTCCACCTACCCCACATTCTGTTACAAGTCATCTCCACCTGCCCCACAATCTGTTAACACTCATCTCCACCTGCCCCACATTCTGTTGCCAGTCATCTCCACCTGCCCCAAATTCTGTTACCAGTCATCTCCACCTGCCCCACATTCTGTTACCAGTCATCTCCACCAGCCCCACATTCTGTTACCAGTCATCTCCACCAGCCCCACATTCTGTTACAAGTCATCTCCACCTACCCCACATTCTGTTACCAGTCATCTTCACCTGCCCCACATTCTGTTACCAGTCATCTCCACCTACCCCACATTCTGTTACCAGTCATCTCCACCTGCCCCACATTCTGTTACCACTCATCTCTACCTGCCCCACATTCTGTTACCACTCATCTCCACCTACCCCACATTCTGTTACCTGTCATCTCCACTTAGCCCACATTCTTTTGCCAGTCATCTCCACCTGCCCCACATTCTGTTACTAGTCATCTCCACCTACCCACATTCTGTTGCCAGTCATCTCCACCTGCCCCAAATTCTGTTACCAGTCATCTCCACCTGCCCCACATTCTGTTACCAGTCATCTCCACCAGCCCCACATTCTGTTACCAGTCATCTCCACCAGCCCCACATTCTGTTACAAGTCATCTCCACCTACCCCACATTCTGTTACCAGTCATCTTCACCTGCCCCACATTCTGTTACCAGTCATCTCCACCTACCCCACATTCTGTTACCAGTCATCTCCACCTGCCCCACATTCTGTTACCACTCATCTCTACCTGCCCCACATTCTGTTACCACTCATCTCCACCTACCCCACATTCTGTTACCAGTCATCTCCACCAGCCCCACATTCTGTTACAAGTCATCTCCACCTGCCCTACATTCTGTTACCACTCATCTCCACCTGCCCCACATTCTGTTACCAGTCATCTCCACCTGGCCCACATTCTGCTGCCAGTCATCTCCACCTAGCCCACATTCTGTTACCAGTCATCTCCACCTGCACCACATTCTGTTTCCACTCATCTCCACCTGGCCCACATTCTGTTACCAGTCATCTCCGTCTGCCCCACATTCTGTTACCAGTCATCTCCACCTGGCCCACATTCTTTTGCCAGTCATCTCCACCTAGCCCATATTCTTTTGCCAGTCATCTCCACCTACACCACATTCTGTTATCAGTCATCTCCACCTGGCCCACATTCTGTTACCGGTCATCTCCACCTGGCCCACATCCTTTTACCACTCATCTTAACCTGCCCCACATTCTGTTACCACTCGTCTATACCTGCCCCACATTCTGTTGCAAGTCATCTCCACCTAACCCACATTCTTTTGCCAGTCATCTCCACCTAGCCCACATTCTGTTACCAGTCATCTCCACCTGCCCCACATTCTGTTACTAGTCATCTCCACCAGCCCCACATTCTGTTACCAGTCATCTCCACCTGGCCCACATTCTTTTGCCAGTCATCTCCACCTAGCCCACATTCTTTTGCCAGTCATCTCCACCTGCCCCACATTCTGTTGCAAGTCATCTCCACCTAACCCACATTCTTTTGCCAGTCATCTCCACCTAGCCAACATTCTGTTACTAGTCATCTCCACCTGCCCCACATTCTGTTACCACTCATCTCCACCTGCCCCACATTCTGTTGCAAGTCATCTCCACCTAACCCACATTCTTTTGCCAGTCATCTCCACCTAACCCACATTCTTTTACCAGTCATCTCCACCTAACCCACATTCTGTTACCAGTCATCTCCACCTGCCCCACATTCTGTTACCAGTCATCTCCACCTGCCCCACATTCTTTCGCCAATCATCTCCATCTGGCCCACATTCTTTTGCCAGTCATCTCCACCTACCACACATTCTGTTGCCAGTCATCTCCACTTGGCCCACATTCTTTTGCCAGTCACCTCCACCTGCCCCACATTCTGTTACCACTCATCTCCACCTGCCCCAGATTCTGTTGCAAGTCATCTCCACCTAACCCACATTCTTTTGCCAGTCATCTCCACCTAGCCCACATTCTGTTACCAGTCATCTCCACCTGCCCCACATTCTGTTACCAGTCATCTCCACCAGCCCCACATTCTGTTGCCAGTCATTTCCACCTGGCCCACATTCTTTTGCCAGTCATCTCCACCTGCCCCACATTCTTTCGCCAATCATCTCCATCTGGCCCACATTCTTTTGCCAGTCATCTCCACCTGCCCCACATTCTGTTGCCAGTCATCTCCACCTGCCCCAAATTCTATTACCAGTCATCTCCACCTGCCCCACATTCTGTTACCACTCATATCCACCTACCGCACATTCTGTTGCCAGTCATCTCCACCTAGCCCACATTCTTTTGCCATTCATCTCCACCTGCCTCACATTCTGTTACCAGTCATCTCCACCTGCCCCACATTCTGTTACCAGTCATCTCCACCAACCCCACATTCTGTTGCCAGTCATCTCCACCTAGCCCACATTCTGTTACCAGTCATCTCTGCCTACCCCATATACTGTCACCAGCCATTTCTGCCCGCTCGTTGGCTCACGTCGCCATCACGTGCTTACTACGTGTTATCTGCAGCCTCGTTGTCAAGCCCTTAATGTCCTTGTACTCACATTGCAAACACCAATCAGCGCTGAATGCAACTTGAGCGCCACTTTACGACAATTTGTAGCGACATGCCGTTCACCTCACAACCTCTTTAGCCTTCCAGACGCGTTAAAGCTACATGACGCTGCTGAACGCGTTTTGAGTCGCGCGTCGTCACGCGATATTTGGCGTGACTTGATGAAATGGGACCACCTGGTCATAGCAGTTGAAAAAGGCCCGGGATTAATTGGTCCATTTGCGTTCCGCGAATGACTGGGGACAGCTTCGTCGACTGGGGAACTAACATCCCTAGACTTGGCCATTAGAAGGCGATACACTCGTCATTTGGTCCGACCCGATCCAATAAGATGCAATTCAATAACACTTGCGTAGATTGATGCAATAGATGGAAGAGGCATTTGAGAACCTTAATCTTATTTGCAGGAACAATTTCATGTTGCATGAGACCTGTCAATGTCTCCCTGCCGACTGCTCAGCTGGCATTCAGCTGACGGCTGGGGTATTGGGGGAGCTACAGCACGGAGACGCGGGCTGTGTTCTCTGTTAATGTCTAGCTGTAATGAGACAGCGCTGTTATTGTTACATGGCTGGAAACAAGCTCGTTCATTGCTATTTGACTTTCCTTCGTTTGCGTATCACGTCCATACAATGAAAATGAGAGCTTCAACCGAATACCAAGATATTTATAGTTTTACAAAACAAGACGACCCAACAAGAACACTGCTGTTTGCCGCTCAGCTTCACCAACTTCAAATGCAAACTGAGAATTAATTAAACACAATATTTGTATTGGAACCATGCATAAAACGCAATTCGAGGATTTTGAAATATTAAGTTATATCCAAAGCATTATATGAACTAATAAATGTGCGCAGGGATCGCCCTTTAAGGTTTGTTTCAATAAATACAATAATCAGATCGGAATGTAAAAAGGCCTTTCAATAACAGGGGTCCCCGAATGAACTCGACTTAACGGCCATCGTTTCCAAAAACAGATAGGTATCGGGCAGTGGAGTTTTTTCTACAGAAGAATTAGCTGATCTTTAATTACATATTCTAAGAGAATCGTCCTATTGTCCGTAACAGTTACCACCATTCGGCATGGCGCGCCACCAATCGGACCCACCCCGAGAGAGGACAAGCGTTGTTGATTAAGGTTGTACATAAGTTAAAGATCCTCCACCAAACCATCCCCTAAACTGCCACGTCAAAGTCAAATCAAACAAGACCAACCAGGGAAATTGGCTGGTATATAAAATTCAACAATAGTTTTGAAGGACCAAAGGTCAAATGTCCCAGAAAAGATGTTCTTAATTGGATATGATGCGCACTGCAAGCGACGGAACTTTGTTTACTCACCCTCAAATGTCTGTAGGCCATGGGCCTTTGGATTAGATAAGGACATTACAAAAATATATGAAAAAAAAGTGAGCGGTTGCTTATTGGACTTTTAAAATTATTCATTGCATCTTGGTTGGGGGTCGCAGGGAAGTCTGAGGAGCGTATTAAGAGGCTTGGGCTAGAGTCATTGATCCTTGGCTAGTAGAAATTCACAGTTACTGGCCGAGTGGACGAGCGAGTGAAAACTGGAGGGCAAACCTTTATTACTCCGTTAAAATGGGATATCCTTGTTATAATCACTATTAGCACTGTTACTGTTGACGTTGTCTTCATCATATGTAAGGCGGTCGACGCTCAATGTCCTCCACACCCCACCCCACCCCACCCCGTCCCCCACACTCCCCGTCCTTCCCACCCCACCCCACCCCACTCCCCGTCCTTCCCACCCCACCCCACCCCACTCCCCGTCCTCCCCACCCCCACTCCCCATCATACCCCACTCCACCCACCCCACTTCCCACCCCACCCCACTCCCCATCATCCCCACCCCACCCCACTCCCCATCATCCCCACATCCCGTCCTCCCCACATCCCGTCCTCCCCACCCCACTCCCTCGTCTTCCCCATCCCGCTTCCCCACCTAACCCCTACGTCCTCCCCGTCTACTCCCTCCATTGCCCCTACCCCACCCATCCTGTCCAGCCGACCACGGCCCTTCACGTCGCCCCGAGTAATGCCAGCCGAGTCATCGCCTCAAGTAGCTCATTGAGAAGGATCTCAAGCAAAGAGGCTTGATCCCAGATCAAAGCCTAAAGTCTACAATGGAACTCCAAATACCGCCTTGAGTTATCCAAATCACTCAGTCGAGTTTAACGAATGTCTATAAATATCCCTTAACACAGCCGACAAATTTAGTTACACCTGCATATATAGTGGAGCGATGCTGATTTCACATCCAATGATGAGCGTTCTACCACAGCGGGAGTGGTGGTTTATTCATCGCGGTACTCGTGAGCTTCTACGAGTCATACACAATCATGGAATCACAGGGCAGTCCACTTACATTCGCTAAGTGGGTTTTACAAACACCTGGTTTCGATATGACACCTTTACCATCCGTTGACGTTGCTTGGTGAGGCCCGCGGCATGCCGGTCCATGTATGTAGCAGATCGCAACACAACTGAGTGAGAGCGGCGCCGGTGACCCCCTCCTGCTCTCCCTCGTGGTTACACTAACCTATCCTGATACTGATGACGCGCTTATATCACCAACGAAAAAACCCACCCCACCCCATTAAATCCTGCCTATAACGGAGTAGATAATGAATGCAGAAGGCCACCCTAGGCAGGTGTTCATGCATGACAGGGGACATATCCTGGTCATCGCCGGAATTAACTGACCAGTTCGAAATTTGAAAAAGTGATATAAGAAGGAATTTGCTATATGCTGGTATTCGTCTCAGACAGGTGTCCGTTACATGCAAGTGTCCGTCTTAGGCAGGTGTCCGTTACATGCAAGTGTCCGTATCAGGCAGGGATTCGTTATAGGCTGGTGTCTTTCTCAGAAAGGTGTCCGTTATTGGCAGGTTTCCGTCTTAGGCGGGTGTCACTCGACTGATGCCAGGTGGTGATTATGTCTCTATCGTGATGCCAGGTGGTCATTATGTCTCTAGCGTGATGCCAGGTGGTGATTATGTCTCTATCGCGATGCCAGGTGGTGATTATGTCTCTATCGTGATGTCAGGTGGTGATTATGTCTCTATCGTGATGCCAGGTGGTGATTATGTCTCTATCGTGATGTCAGGTGGTGATTATGTCTCTATCGTGATGCCAGGTAGTGATCGAACCTCCGTCGTGATACGTATCCACACGGAGGTTGCGCTGAGATTTCCGCCTTAGTGCCAATTAATCGAGACACATCCCTCAATTGTGTCTCCACTGTGATGAGAGGCCGTGAATATGTCACCTTCATGAAGTCAGATGGTGATTATGTCTCTGCCACAATGTCACCTGGTGTGATTGGTTCACTCTGGTCGACACTAGTCAGAATTTCCTGTCTCCGCTCAGCGCGCTGTCAAACGCAATTAGTATTCGCGTCCTGTAGTCTCGAGGTTAAATTAATCATGGCTTGCCAATTGTTTTCCCCCAAGGTGTTCCGACATTAGTCAAACTCCACCCTTGTTAGGCGCAGCACATTCAACCCCAGTTTTCCTCCCTGCGTCCCGGCCATCTCTCCGGAGGCAGAGTCACCGCCGGGCCTCTCCGTATTTCTTCCCCAAATGACCATGTTGTCTTTGGAGACGGGGCTATCATAGCATGCCTCGTTCTGGCCATTCTTGCTATGTACTCGCGCTGGGCATTCCGTGTACCTCTTTTTCTTCTGCTCTGAAGCTGGAAGCAATTCATTGCGTTCTCGTTATTCTTGTTCCTACATCGACGCGAAATAGTTGCCTAATCATCATTCGCTGACCTCTGACGCTGACGGCGTGTCCATTTGACACGTCCTTCTAACGCTCATGTCGGCGTGTAATCGACTCTTTTATTCCCTCCTAATGCTAACGCGGAGTGTAATCGACTCTTTTATTCCCTACTAATGCTAACGCGGAGTGTAATCGACTCTTTTATTCCCTCCTAATGCTAACGCGGAGTGTAATCGACTCTTTTATTCCCTCCTAAGGCTAACGTCGTCGTGTTATCGACTCTTTTACTCCCTCCTAATGCTAACGTCGTCGTGTAATCGACTCTTTTTTCCCTCCTACTAATGCTAACGTCGTCGTGTGTGTAATCGACTCTTTTATTCCCTCCTAATGCTAACGTCGTCGTGTAATCGACTCTTTTATTCCCTCCTAATGCTAACGTCGTCGTGTAATCGACTCTTTTATTCCCTCCTAATGCTAACGCGGAGTGTAATCGACTCTTTTATTCCCTCCTAATGCTAACGCGGAGTGTAATCGACTCTTTTATTCCCTCCTAATGCTAACGTCGTCGTGTAATCGACTCTTTTACTCCCTCCTAATGCTAACGCGTCGTGTAATCGACTCTTTTATTCCCTCCTAATGCTAAACGCGTCGTGTAATCGACTCTTTTATTCCCTCCTAAGGCTAACGTCGTCGTGTAATCGACTCTTTTATTCCCTCCTAATGCTAACGTCGTCGTGTAATCGACTCTTTTATTCCCTACTAATGCTAACGCGGAGTGTAATCGACTCTTTTATTCCCTCCTAATGCTAACGTCGTCGTGTAATCGACTCTTTTATTCCCTCCTAATGCTAACGTCGTCGTGTAATCGACTCTTTTACTCCCTCCTAATGCTAACGTCGTCGTGTAATCGACTCTTTTACTCCCTCCTAATGCTAACGTCGTCGTGTAATCGACTCTTTTATTCCCTCCTAATGCTAACGTCGTCGTGTAATCGACTCTTTTATTCCCTACTAATGCTAACGCGGAGTGTAATCGACTCTTTTATTCCCTCCTAATGCTAACGCGGAGTGTAATCGACTCTTTTATTCCCTCCTAAGGCTAACGTCGTCGTGTAATCGACTCTTTTACTCCCTCCTAATGCTAACGTCGTCGTGTAATCGACTCTTTTACTCCCTCCTAATCCTAACGTTCACGTCGTCGTGTAATCTACTAGTTCACGTGTTTCTAACGCTGCCGTCGACGCGTCATCTGAGCTGACGTGCTGTGTTGTAGATGCGTTTACGCCTCCCTTACACAAACATAGGTGTGTTACAGTCGATATTACATCCACCTGACGCTAAAGTGGACGAGCAATTTGTACTTTTTTATCATTTCTTCCTTACTTCGACAGCGATTAATAAGGCATGATTTCTCATCGTTCAGGTTTCACTTGGCTCGTAAGATACAATTATAAGCTTTCGGCTCGATATTCATTCCATATTCCTGTCGTGAGTCCTTATGTTGTTGATCCGATTGTGACCGGCATGCAGTTGATCGCCCTCTCGTATGCACACGGCCAAGAGTTTGAACAACATGCGACGCGCGATCTGTTTCAAATCGAAACCACCCGCTCAATAAATATCACTCTGACCTTGGAAGGACTCTTCGAGATGAGAAAGCAACCAGAGCAGACAACGGAGTGATCTTCTTGGGACAATATTTGTTCTCAATCAGTTGATATCAATTATGGTTCATCTGCCTTTAGGAGGCTATATAGGCCCTGACACACCTCACGTCAACTCACGTCGGCGTCTTCCTTCACTGGATTCATTTCCCTCGTCATTGGTCAATGTATTCTTGGCCAATATTTGCAGTAGCCGCTGATAAGCCGTGTATGCCCTATTTGAAGCCTTCATCGCATTATTCTCAAGGGTTTTACGGCTTGATCCGTCTCTGCTAATCTAGTCGAAAAGTATAAACACAACTCAAGTGGAACACTTAATTTCTGACGGTATTCCAGATCGTAGAAAAACTTCTTCCCATCAAGAAGTGATGGCATTATAGGTGGTTTTTGATGGCCGCCTGACTCTGCAAAGGGGGGCAGGTGTCAGTCTCCTTAGGCAATCTTATCAAATTCATAAATAGGAGGAGTCGTTTGTCATCGTTTTGTCGCCCCTGCCCCCTAGCGAATGATTCGCTGAGGAGCGCCGTCATGAAGCGCTCTAGGTGCCGAACGCACGGGTGGTCGCGATAGGTGTGATGGTACGGGCAGGTGGGTAGGATTTGGGGGGGGGTGGTTGTTTTGAGGATCGGTTTATTAGAATGTGCAGCAAATATTTCGTCGATGAGGCGGTATTAAAGTGTCAAGAGTTGAGCCCTTTGTGCTCCCTCACTTTACCCATGAAAGTTCGACTCATGCTACTCGGCCACTGACGTTTTATAGCGGACTATTTCACTCCCTCCCAACGCAATCCCAGAAAACCCAACATGATTGATTCCCAAACCTCTCATCCCCGGGTGTAAACAAACATTGAATGTTTAATCCCCAGACGTATGGCCCCAAACTTACCACTCTATACGAACGGTCCCCGTGCGTGTGATACCCAAAATGTTCATTCCTAGCCGTATGAACCCCATGTGCGATCCCATGTCGTATGATCACAGAGCGATGGATCCCAAGACGTGTGATCTTCAGACTTGTGATCACTGAACGTATGACCCTAGACGCGATATCCCCAAGACGTGTGATTCCAAGACGTGTGATCCCCAGACGCGTTATCCCCAGACGTGTGATCCCTAAGACGTGTGATCCCCAGACGCGTTATCCCCTGACGTGTGATCTCTAAGACGTGTTATCCCCAGACGTGAGATCTCCGGGTGTATGATCCCCAGACGTATCATCCCATAATCAATGATCCCAAGACGTGTATTCTCTGGACGCGAGATCATACATCGAACGATGAACGAAATGTATGCTACTCTCACCCATTCACCCACTCACCCACTCACTCACTCACATATTCTCTCACTCAGTGACTTAATCAGTTGGTCAGTTACTCGCCCACACACCCACTACACCCACCCACTCACTCACCCACCCACTCACTCACTCACCCACTCACTCTCTCACTCACTTCTCATCGTCTCGCACTTTGACGACTATCTTGACACATGAGCCTGCTTAGCCACTCAAATCGCGCGCTGGCCTTTTATCATATTGGTCTAATTCCCGTTTAAGCAGTGATGAACGAGGCCAGGATAAGCACTAACCTAGAGGTCGTGATTTATCGCCAGGTCTTCACGCTGGATTGGGCACCTGGTTCATTCCCGCACTCCCTTCACTCCTTGCCTTCCCCGAGCTCCGAATCCGGACTGGCCACTCCCGCACCGGACAGTATGCAAATCCGGATTGCACCCTCTTGGAAATCCAGTCCCCTCCTAGTGCCCCTAAACACAAAGGAGGCTAGTCTTAATTGGGTGTAATTCAAGGGAGGGCCTGCGTGACATTGCCAGGCGGGGTCAGGGATATCAAGTGCGGAAAATGGAATAATTTGGATAATTTTGGCCTTGTGTTGCAGCAAGAGATATGACGAACTTGTCAGCAGGTATTATGTTGGGTAATCCCTCTTGAAAATGAAGTAGCGAGTGACTAATATGGGGTATGCTTTTGAATGGCGCTGGCTTGATTAGGGACCGTGTAGCAATGAACAATGTGAGGAGAACTTCACGACTGGATTTGGCCATGATAATGCACTCCATTATTACACTTGTGTTGGCCGTCCGTATAACCCACTCGCTAGATGGCGCGTCTTAAACCAGCTAATGCGGTCCTGACAGCTTATAACTCATCTGCCGGCAGCTAGATACACCTCGCCTCGAGGATGGGAGGAGCGCGGTGGGAGGCGACCAATTATGATCTGTTCGTCCGCTAAATAGCTTCTAAAATCGACTCCTCCCTGTCCAATCTGCTGGCTTTCTACTTGGTCATCGCCAGTAACGATTAATAACCAATCTATTTTTATTGGAAACTGAAGTAGTGGCCCCACCTACTAATTTCCGCCGGTCGCGTCGCGTGCGACGCGCCTCATCAGTAGTTGGTCAAGACTACGGTATTTCCCAAGGGAATCGTTCAACGCATTACCCATCTCCAACCTGCCCTGTGTGAGCGCGCTTTCGTAGCTATAGCCCCCGGGGCTTCGTTTACACATCATTAAGGCTTGTAATTGCATAAGTGAACATCCATCATTCCAAAGTTTCAATCTCGTTTTCGTTTTCAATGAAGCCGTAAACGAGCGCGTTAAGCAAGTGTCAATCAGTCGACATGTGAATCATCCATGGACTCACCGCGGCAATACCCGAGCCCTCACAACACCTAACTACCCCGTGTCATCCATGGACTCACCGCGGCAATACCCGAGCCCTCACAACACCTTACTACCCTGTGTCATCCATGGACTCACCGCGGCAATACCCGAGCCAATACCCGAGCCCTCACAACACCTTACTACCCCGTGTCATCCATGGACTCACCGCGGCAATACCCGAGCCCTCACAACACCTTACTACCCCGTGTCATCCATGGACTCACCGCGGCAATACCCGAGCCCTCACGACACCTAACTACCCCGTGTCATCCATGGACTCACCGCAGCAATACCCGAGCCCTCACAACACCTAACTACCCCGTGTTAGTTCACCATCTTCAACCTCTGCTCCAGCCCTCCATACTCGCCCATGTACTACCACCCAGCCTCTTATACTCGCCCATGTACTACCACCCATACTCTCTGTACTACCACCCAGCCTCTTATACTCGCCCATGTACTACCACCCAGCCTCTTATACTCGCCCATGTACTACCACCCAGCCTCTTATACTCGCCCATGTACTACCACCCAGCCTCTTATACTCGCCCATGTACTACCACCCAGCCTCTTATACTCGCCCATGTACTACCACCCAGCCTCTTATACTCGCCCATGAACTCCTAACCAACCCCTTATACTCACCCATATATTTAAACTGGATAACATCAGCAGGCGAGCAGAATTCCTTAGTTGTTCTTTTCAATGCCGTTTTTTATGTAAATTTACAAACATTTCCATCGACGAACATTTGAGTAATTTCTGTTAAAAGAGACCGCAATGATTCAGTAAATATCTTGGTGCATGCCAGCTTTTATTATCCTGAGATGGCACTAAACTTGTTTGATGTTAACTCACCCTGTATGATAGCAACGTCATATGAGCGGATAGTCACTGAGCCGGGATGCCGGGCTGAATGCCCAACGCGGTATTGGAAGTGCCGTTTGATTTAAATTGTCCGGACTGCGCCTGCGCGCAGCGACAGACCTGTTGAGAAGATCGACAAAGCGTAATGTGCTGTGTTATGTTTCCACCACAAGTACATTCATAGAAGCACTGTTATTCGTGGCAATATATCATGGTCGCTAATTGCTGTGTTCAATACTATCAAAATCTTTAAATGACTAACGCCAGGTTAAATATGTTCAAGGTGTCTGATTGGATGTTTGCATTGCGCTGGATTCATTCAATGTAGGTGGTCAACAGACGTTCTGTAAGGCTTCAGATTTAGCCTGCACGGTCCACATCCTGCAGACACCTTCATATGACGATTGGACAACATGGTCCTTTTTTTCAATATGATAAAAACCATATTGACCAATCGACCCATTGCCATGCACCCCAGGGAGCCAGTCCTATGACACTGGTTACGTGTTGTCGTCTTAACGGACACGTGGTGTGGACAGTGGTATGAGAGACTAAGGGGGGAGGGGGGAGGGTGGTTATACTAGATGCGCAATAGTCGCATCTGTAACTGACAAAGGTCAGAATGCCGCTACAACCAATAGTGTCGTGACGGGGTGATAAATGTGCCGAGAGACGTAGGGTGTACGCTAAGGCTGCAGACGGAATTTCTCCCTCTGCCCGGCAGTCGCTCTCAGGGAACACAACCGCTTCCTTGGCAGACCTGTTTAATTGAAAAGTTGCCTTAATTCCTCCTTTCTCTGGCGCAATCCTGTCCAATCTACTTCTAACACCCAGGAATCATTTGTCATCTAGCCTTGTCTCTTTTCTTCTGTCGCTGAACAAGAGGGCCCTTGCACAGAGGACCTCTTGAACTGTGCCTCAATGACCGGCGGAGGCACAATGGCTCTGCTCCCAGAAAAGGCTGCTTTTTAACGGTTGCAGAGGCAGGAATTCCAACACGCGTCATGGCAATGCAAACAGGCGAAGTTAATTGGTGAAGTGTGGAAACACATGGGTCATATCGTGAATCAAGACGAGGTCGCCCCATGTTTTCAAATCATTACCCGTCTCCTTCACAACCATCGCAACCCCGCCCTGAGCTGGCGCCCGGCTCTCATTCCCATATCTCTTATGTTTACCCACATACTCTCTCATTCTCTGGCTCCATCAATCTCTCCTTCATCTTCGCTTGCTCCATCTCCCTTTCATCTTTTCTCGCTCCTCCCTTTCTCACTTTTCTTATCTTGTCCCATCTCTCCCTCCATTTCAAACCCTATATTTCTCTCCCCCTTGCGCCACCTCTACCTAGGTCTCTCGTTCCATCACTCTCCCCCCTCTCTATCCCTCACTCACTCACTCACTCACTCACTCACTCACTCACTCACTCACTCACTCACTCACTCACTCACTCACTCACTCACTCACTCACTCACTCACTCACTCACTCACTCACGCTCACTCTCTCACTCTCTCACTCACGCACGAGCACTATCTCTCACACGCTCACTCTCGCACGCACACTATCTCTCACTCACGCACTCACGCGACTCCCGCGCTCCCTCCCGCGACTCCCTCCCTCCCTCCCTCCCTCACGCACGCACTATCCCTCACTCACTCACGCACTCACTCACGCTCTCACTCACTCTCCCTCACTCTCCGCTCACCACTCACTCACTCACTCACTCACTCACTCACTCACTCACTTCACGCTCACTCTATCCTTCTCTCACTTACTCACTCTCTCTATCCCTCTCTCACTCAATCACTCTCTCTATCCCTCTCTCACTTACTCACTCACTCACTCACGCACTCTCTCTATCCCTCTCTCTATTCCTCTCTCTATCCCTCTCTCACTCACTCACTCACTCACTCACTCACTCACTCACTCACTCACTCACTCACTCACTCACTCCCTCTCTCTATCCCTCTCTCACTCACTCACTTACTCACTCACTCTCTCTATCCCTCTCTCACTCACTCTATCACTCTCTCACTCACTCTCTCACTCACTCACTCACTCACTCACTCGCTCGCTCTCTCTATCCCCCTCTATCTCTCTCTCTCTCACTCTCTCTTTTGCCTTTCTTTTTACTCTCCCACGTTGCTCACTTCATCTTTCTGCGTATCACCCCCGCCCTCCAGCCCCTCATCGTACAAAGAATAAATGCTATTTTTCTTCATAGACGGTTGTGTGCAATTACAGAAAGACTGCATCGGTTTGCAGGCAGTATTGATGTTGGCTAGCTGTGATGGCTTTGCTGAGCTGTTTGCACGGGGCGCGAGATCCTCTTACGCGCCAATGAATCCCGCCAATCACTCGCCACCAGCCCGGCCTCGTTGTCGTCTCTTCATGTTTCCTGCCACAATAGGTCACGTGTCGCAACCTTTTATGTATATACATATATATAAATGAATAGCTCGCAACAACAGCTTTATAACACAGCACAACAACAGCTCTCTAACACAGCTCCATCTCATTAAACACAACAACAGCTCTCTGACATAGCTCCATCTCATTAAACACAACAACAGCTCTCTAACACAGCTCCATATCATTAAACACAACAACAGCTCTCTGACACAGCTCCATATCATTAAGCACAACAACAGCTCTATGACACAGCTCCATATCATTAAACACAACAACAGCTCTCTAACACAGCTCCATATCATTAAACACAACAACAGCTCTCTGACACAGCTCCATATCATTAAGCACAACAACAGCTCTATGACACAGCTCCATCTCATTAAGCACAACAACAGCTCTCTAACACAGCTCCATCTCATTAAACACAACAACAGCTCTCTAACACAGCTCCATCTCATTAAACACAACAACAGTTCTCTGACACAGCTCCATATCATTAAACACAACAACAGCTCTCTAACACAGCTCCATATCATTAAGCACAACAACAGCTCTCTGGCACAGCTCCATATCATTAAACACAACAACAGCTCTCTAACACAGTTCCATATCATTAAACACAACAGCTCTCTGACAGAGCTCCATCTCATTAAACACAACAACAGCTCTCTAACACAGCTCCATATCATTAAACACAACAACAGCTCTCTGACAGAGCTCCATCTCATTAAACACAAAAACACAACTAACACAGCTCTCTAAACACAACAACAGCTCTCTAACACAGCTCCATTAAACACAACAACAGCTCTCTGACACAGCTCCATATCATCACACACAACAGCTCTCTAACACAGCTCCATATCATCACACACAACAACAGCTCTGTAACACAGCTCCATCTCATCTCGCACTGTAGTTAACACTGTCAGCAGCTGACAGCTTCATTCCCTGCCTCTGTGTCCGTCTCTGTCTGTCCGTCTGTTTCTCTCTCTCTCTCTCTCTCTCTCTCTCTCTCTCTCTCTCTCTCTCTCTCTCTCTCTCTCTCTCTCTCTCTCTCTCTCTCTCTCTCTCTCTCTCTCTCGCTCTCTCTTATCTCTCTCTTGCTATATATATACAGAGAGAGATAATGTGTGTGTATATATATAAATATATATATATATATATATATATATGTTTGTGCGTGTGTGTGTAACTCTCTCTCTCTCTCTATCCCTATCTCTCCCTCTCTCTCGCTCCCACTCTCCCTCTCTCTCTCTCTCTCTTTCTCTCTCTCTCTCTCTCTCTCTCCTTTCTCTCCCTCTCTCTCTCTCTCTCTCTCTCTCTCTCTCTCTCTCTCTCTCTCTCTCTCTCTCTCTCTCTCTCTCTCTCTTTCTCTCTCTCTCTTGCCATCTCGTTCCATTTTGTCTCCTTCATCCCGTCTCCTCTTCATGACACATTTCACCCACTTACATACCTGACAGGGGGCATGTTTAAAACTACTATAGAGCTTCACGAGAGCTATCATAAACCCTCTAGGGGCCGTCATTTGAGCAGAGCGCAGTCCTTCTACGTCCTCAATCCACCTGGCTTGTGTCCACATACATAGTACTATCAGATGGCCACTTTCAACAAGAATCCACTTGTGTATGTCTGCTGGTGACATCGCTATACACCTCCTGGTCTCACAATCGCGACCATATTCTCTCAAATTTACCTCCAAGCAAAGATCGAGCACCGCGTTCTTTCATCCTCCGCGGAGGAGTTTAGTGTGGCGATCTTGAGTAAGAGGCTTCTGTGTGACAACTTGTCCCTGAGTGACAAGAATGAACCTGGCGTTTGCGAGTGGTATCTAATCTTTTGGGAGGGTCCTTTTTGAAGGCTATGCACTGACAAAATATGCCATGTGCCATTAAGTACGGCTTAACCTGTCCTGCTTCTATTGTCATCTCCCTAATCCCCGTTGACTGCCCCATGACAGTTGTGATTGGCGGTATATGAGTTGTCATGATTGATGGCAGGTGAAGCTATGACGAGGTACATTCTGTTATCCAAGGCGAGTCTTAACCTTCTATGGGTACACGCAACAAGGCGCAAAAAACTCACATCACCTGGATATAAACGATTTCCTCTTTTAGACGTTTTACATGACCTTATTTATTTGAATTTGCAATACTCAGTTTAGCCCAGCCATGTGGCTATACGTCAAGCCCAGCCATGTGGCTATACGTTAAGCCCAGCCATGTGGCTATACGTTAAGCCCAGCCATGTGGCTATACGTCAAGCCCAGCCATGTGGCTATACGTTAAGCCCAGCCATGTGGCTATACGTCAAGCCCAGCCATGTGGCTATACGTCAAGCCCAGCCATGTGGCTATACGTCAAGCCCAGCCATGTGGCTATACGTCAAGCCCAGCCATGTGGCTATACGTTAAGCCCAGCCATGTGGCTATACGTTAAGCCCAGCCATGTGGCTATACGTTAAGCCCAGCCATGTGGCTATACGTTAAGCGCTATTCAGATGAAGGCTGTGTACCATGAGTGTGGTAGGGTTGGGGAATGCAATGACTGGTAGATTTTCGTGGCGCTCCCCGTGTAATTAGAATGCCATTGACATCAATGAGCACAGCGGTGCCCCGTTGCCTTCATGTTGTTTATGGCTGTGATTATGTTTGCCCGTGCCCAGCGTTATGTTTTTTGAACGTACAATGTGGACCATATATGTGTCCCTTTGGACGACCTGCTTTCTCTCGACTGGTACAACAAGATAGCCTCTTGACGAGGGGGTTCACCGAGATTGAACAATGGCGTATCATGTTGCTCGTAATGAATGATACCAGGGCTGTCGGGGAGAAACCATACATATATCCTAAGTACATGCATAAGATATGGGAGTTTTTTTGTGCCAGCATTGACAGAAAGCTGATATTGGTTGAGAGACATAGTGGGGCGCGAGTCGACGCGAGATGCGGGAGCCGGCTACAGTGGGTAGTTAATGAGAGCGTGAGAGCTACTGATGGGGCGTGGTGCTGGACGTGAGAGTTGATGTGCAGGACGTGAGAGTCGTGGTGCTGGACGTGAGAGTTGATGTGAAGGACGTGAGAGTCGTGGTGCAGGACGTGAGAGTCGTGGTGCAGGACGTGAGAGTCGGAGTGCAGGACGGGAGAGGTGTGGTGCAGGACGTGAGAGTCGTGGTGCAGGACGGGAGAGTCGTGGTGAAGGACGTGAGAGTCGTGGTGCAGGACGGGAGAGTTGGTAGTCACACATGGTGCTGTACACGAAAGCCAAGAAAGAAGCACGGTACAGAGCGTCAGCGTAAGAAGGAGAATAAAATGCAGGACGGCATAGTTAGTAGGAGAATATGATGCAGGACGTGAGAGTTGTTTGTGAGGTACGGTACAGGGCGTGAGAGTTGTTTGTGAGGTACGGTACAGGGTGTGAGAGTTGCTTTGTGAGGTACGGTACAGGGTGCGAGGGTTGCTGTGTGAGGTACGGTACAGGGTGTGAGGGTTGCTTTGTGAGGTACGGTACAGGGTGTGAGAGTTGCTTTGTGAGGTACGGTACAGGGTGCGAGGGTTGCTTTGTGAGGTACGGTACAGGGTGCGAGGGTTGCTGTGTGAGGTACGGTACAGGGTGTGAGAGTTGCTTTGTGAGGTACGGTACAGGGTGTGAGAGTTGCTTTGTGAGGTACGGTACAGGGTGTGAGAGTTGCTTTGTGAGGTACGGTACAGGGTGTGAGAGTTGCTTTGTGAGGTACGGTACAGGGCGTGAGAGTTGCTTTGTGAGGTACGGTACAGGGCGTGAGAGTTGCTTTGTGAGGTACGGTACAGGGCGTAAGAGTTGCTTTGTGAGGTACGGTACAGGGCGTGAGAGTTGCTTTGTGAGGTACGGTACAGGGCGTGAGAGTTGCTTTGTGAGGTACGGTACAGGGTGTGAGAGTTGCTTTGTGAGGTACGGTACAGGGCGTAAGAGTTGCTTTGTGAGGTACGGTGCGGGGCGGGACAGTTGCTTTATGAGGTACGGTACAGGGCGTGAGAGTTGCTTTGTGAGGTACGGTACAGGGCGTAAGAGTTGCTTTGTGAGGTACGATACAGGGCGTAAGAGTTGCTTTGTGAGGTACGGTACAGGGCGTGAGAGTTGTTTATGAGGCGTTGTGCGGGGCGTGAGAGTTGCTTGTGAGGTACGGTACAGGGCGTGAGAGTTGCTTATGAAGCACGGATGCATGGTGTAATGGTAGTTTGTGAGACACGGTAGAGAACGTGAGAGTTGGAGCGTCTAAGCCAGACATGTACAAGACGACGTAGTGGCTGTCTGGGAGGAGCTAGAATAGATCACGTGGATATTGTTGAGAGCACGGAGGCACTGGAGACGTGAGGTTCGCCCTCCTGTCAGCGGATAGCAGCTTTGCTATTGGTAGACAGCAAGCCAAGCATCAGCCAATTCCAGCCCGCCACTACGTGACGCGCTAGCCTACGTGTTTGGCTCTCAATATGGACCTCCCTGCTCCTCTTGTCCGCTCTGAGCCTCATCTGCATCACCAATGACAAGCCCTCATCAGCGCCCGGGCCCTGTCTGCATCGCCCTGCATACTGAACAGCCTGCCAAGAGGGACACAGCCTCCCAGCGCACCTGCTCGTCTCGCGCCCGCCCTTTCCACTTGTTGGGCCCTCACGTCTTGAGGAGCACACCCTCACACATTCCTCCACACACAGCTCCACACCCCGAGCAGGACACATCATCCCGCCCTCTCGTCATCCTCCCGGTCTCACGTCATCATCCCGCCCTCTCGCCTGCTAACTTGTTTTTAGCACGCAAGCGGAATTAAGAGGCAAATAGGAAAATAAAGAAATCGAACTGGGGAGGAAGTGATAGACGCCATTGAAGAGAGGCACGTTTAGACGAGCGCTCTTATTGACTTATGAGGTGGACTTCAAGGTGAAAAAAAGTGAGTGCCGCGACTTTGTAATAGCGCAGCAGCCTGGCGTCCGGCAGTCACGTCGCTGACATATAACTCTGTGTGAGAGCTACCAGACGCGTCACATACAGCACCCGCGCACCCCAGATCGATTTCTACTGCAAGAACTTTTCTCAAAAGTGTTTCACAGGACGTGAGTTTTGAAAGCCATTGGGAGGATTTGTTGAGGATAAGCGTGTGTGTGGAGTATTATACAGGAGAGTCTCGCCCTGTGAGGCGGGAGCGGCAGTCAGGCTGTATCCCGTGTCTCTCGGGGGGCTGGGTGGTGCGGATCACCTGGATCCCTCCTCCCTCTGGTCATCCGGGCGCAGTGGAACGGATCCGGGCAGTATGCTGCACGCTCATCACCCCCACCACCCCGCGGCGGGCGGGCTCATGCCCCCACACATGTCTATGTGTCACCTCGACTTCAATAAGATGCAAGCTTCCTTACCGGGACAGATGTACCCGGCCAATGCGTTCGAGGGGTCAGTCTGCGCACTACTTTTTCCTCTTATACCTTTGTTATATGATAGTGTATGTGTAGAAACCATCGCGGAGTTATGTTTAATGTGCCTGGTTAAACCAGTAAGGTCATAAAAAGTTCCAACCTTATTTAGGTGACACCATATATGGTCATCTCACCAGATATGGTTTTTTTCCCCCTTACATGTGGTGCTTAAGAATGTAAACTATGTAGAACTGCTTCGACATCATTGTACCGGTATCTATCGAGAGGATGTCAAAAAAATTATCCAATTATGTTTTGTCGACGCTGATCACTTTCTGATCTTAGTTGCAATGAACGGTCGATTGACGAGCGCCGTGGTGTAAGCGCCTTGGTGTAAGCGCCGTGGTGTAAGCGTAAGCGCCGTGGTGTAAGCGCCGTGGTGTTAGCGCCGTGGTGTTTTGATCAATTCGTTCAACAAGTTGAAATCGAATAAACGAAGGACTTCATTTTTTCACCGTCGACATAAAAGCAGAAGTTTTACAAGCGGCAATAGATAAGTCAGGCTTGTTTAGTGCGGTTTGTCTTCGGCCGTGTGGTGTACGTTTATGACGAGGCGAGGATGTCTACCTTTGCGCACTCAGGTGTTCGCTTCACCTGGTCACACTTGATTACTTCGGGCGACAGGTAGACGCATTACATTTATAGCTTTTTGATTAATTGATGAGAATTATTCAAAGTTACATTGCATTTGTTTGAAACCATTCGAGTCCGACGTTTGGTGCGACTGTGTAGTCCGCCGAGAAACAATGCAATGTCGGCATTTAACGAAACCAGTTATGGTTGAGGCTAATGCTGTGAAGCATCGATAATCTAACCGCCTTTGATCTACCCGAGTCGCTGATATGATCGTCGTGGACGCAAAAGCTCTGAAGATTGCATATAAATTATACTAGGTATTTGTAGTAAACACTAGCAACAAGTCGGGTTAACGGGTGAACTTCATGTGACGTCATGTCTATTTAACAAAAACACATTAATAATACCTCTCCTATAATAAGTTACCCCACGCAAACACACAGACATACAACAAACACACACACAGACACACACACACACACACATATATATACATATATATAGATATATATATATATATATATTATATATATATATAGATATAGATATAGATATATAGAGATAGATATAGATAGAGATAGATATCTATATAGAGATATATATATAGAGAGATATATATATATATATATATATCTCTATATATATATATCTCTATATATATATATATCTCTATATTCATATATAATATATATATATATCTATGTATTTGCATGTGGGTATATATACCTATATATATATATATATATATATATATATATATATATATATATATATTCATATATATATGTATATATATATGTATATATCTCTATCTATATGTATAGATGTATATATATATATAGATATATATGTATTATATATATATATATCTATATATATATATATCTATATATATATATATGTATATCTATATATATATACATATATATATATATACATATATACATATCTATATATAGATGTATCTATATATGTATGTATATATATATATATATATATATATATATATATATATCTATCTATCTCTCTATCTATATATATATCTCTATCTATATCTCTATATATCTATATCTATATCTATATATATAGATTTCCCTCATTACAAAACACTATTGAATTTGTGTACGTAACAAAGTAACAACGTTCTGTTTTCAGTATATTAGAGTTACGCAAGGAGAAATCACGCGACGCTGCGCGATCTCGTCGTGGTAAGGAGAATTACGAGTTCTACGAGTTAGCCAAACTTCTTCCGCTGCCGGGAGCCATAACAAGTCAGCTTGATAAGGCCTCCATAATCCGCCTCACAATTAGCTACCTCAAACTGAAAGACTTCAGTTGTCACGGCGACCCTCCGTGGCAGAGAGATGCCTCGCCACACAAATGTATGAAAGGTACGACTTATTACTTATAGATATAATGAAATAAATGAATGTATCATTTAGTATTGTAGAAAATTTAGTCTGGTTGAATCTTATCAGCGGACCCATACCCCAGCCATGACAAGCGCTTCCGGTCTGGTTGCATTGTAGTTGTATGGACAATGATCGCGCATACATAGCGGGAAATGTCGGTAACATATAGGAATCCCATGGTGCACGGTCTTTTCCACGTCCACCAGCAACAGTGAAGCAGCCGCGGTCCTCGGCTGTTTCAGAGTGTCAGCCCATTTAACAAAGCTGCCCGCTCTAAGAAGAACATGGTCCGCCACGAGTGTACCTAGTGTTCATAGCGGCTTATCGGTCCAGTGATCTCTGGCTTGAAACAAAACACTGGCACCGGGTTGACAAAGACTTGTTCATATCTCTCTTCGCGCCCTCTGCGCATCTCTGTGTTTTTAAGGTCATTGGTCCCGGCCTATAATGCCTGGTACCCTCCCCCTGTTCCATGGCGGGGATGAACGCTTATCCCGTCCGACTGGGGGACTAGCCCATTACTGCCGACTTTCCATCAGAGAAAGCATCACAGTCATCCGCCCCTTTGTGATAAATGAACCCACTCCATGGGCGGGGAGAAATAGCTCCCACAATTCTTGATCGGAGAGTTGCTCATATCGCGCGTGACGGTCTATTAGGGAGGGTGTATACTGAAGTGGAGCCCGTATACGCGGCTACAGCTTCTGGCTACAGGGCGCGCTCCCATCTGGACCCACGTCCAACGGTCGGGGTCTTTTTACGGAGGCAGATCGAAATGGAAGGAAACACGAGAATCTTGTACGAGAAGTCAGGCTTTCCCCCCCCCCCCCCCCCCACCTAAATACAAAAAGTGGTCGTCATGAATGCTGTCTCTTCTTGTACAAGAATGCATTTACGGCCTGGTTATACTCGAGTAGTTTGTCCTGTTGCCTCTTCGCTTCGTTTGATCGGAACTTGGATCGTCGACATCTCCCGGGCGCCTTCGACAATCCCATTATCAGCATGGCACAAACAAGTGCACTTATGCCTTAACCATATTGCGAATTTCATTGGCGTAGTGTTCATCAAAAGAAATAATAATTCTCCAGGAAAAGATGAATGCGTTGTCAGCTTCCTTGTACACTACAATGTATTGGCACTGTGCATGACCAAACTAAAACCACAAACCCAATCCAATTGATTGCCCCCAATCGGGTTTCCTTTCTGGTGACGGCTTATTAGTACGGTCAGGAGAAGAGGTCATTAAATGAACGCGCCAGATTCAATTTCTTTATAAGGTTAGATCGACCAAGATGTCGGGCGACCTCCAGCTTGCTGCAGGCCTCCAGCGGAGTAAGGAAGGGGAGCGGGGGAGCTGGAGGGATGGGTGGGTTGGTAAACAAAATGATGTCATTTTAATTGAATATACATCGCTACATTAATTCAAGATGCATCGTCTTTTCTTTAAGTTGACTGCCCGATTCATGAATACAGCGCTAGGTATACCCCACATCGACACCAGCATAGCGCTCTGGATGTCAAACTGGATTTTGAGGTGGGGGGTGGGGGTGGGGGGTGGTATGCTGTCTGTGGGGAGTTTGGTTAGGTTGAAGATGAAGAGCGGAGGTGTGATGACTGCAGTGGTAGGAGTGAGTTTGGAAGTGTACGGTGAGTGGGCAATGACTACCTGGCGAAACCGCCAAGCGCACACGCCACTTACACAGTGCTCGGCTGGTTGTCTTCTCCTTAACGACCCGAATCTAAATTTCAATCTAGTTTACAGTCCATAAATGTCTTTAATGGGCATTAAGCAAGAAGTTTGTTTGTAGAAGCGCTGAGAAGCGCAGACAATGTATTCCCGTCTACGGATATATGAACACTTATGGAATACTTGACCTCTATTAGATCAGCCGTGTCCCCCACGTATGTCAGTGGTTCGAAATCAAGGTATGCACTTCAAACCCAGCTTGACCGGCTAGAACATTGTGATTGTCGAAATGAATGCTTGTCATGAAGTAAACGATTATCATCGCTAGTCCGTTTCTCACGCGAGACCAATGTTAAACTCCGCCAATAGTATCGGCCCCATGACAAGCTTTGGCGTCCCGGACTCGTGACCGGCCTAGGTATCCCGACCCCGTGACAAGCCTTGGTATCCTAACCCCATGACAAGCCTTGGTGTCCCGACCCCATGACAAGCCTTGGTGTCCCGACCCCGTGACAAGCCTTGGTGTCCCGAACCCAAGACAAGCCTTGGTGTCCCGAACCCAAGACAAGCCTTGGTGTCCCGGCCCCATGACAAGCCTAGGTGTCCCGACCCCATGACAAGCCTTGGTGTCCCGGCCGTTAGCAGCGCGCCGTTTCTGGACCTCATTACGACGCACGCTATACGCTTCTCAATTAGTTACCAAGCCACAGTCACCCACGCCCCAGTAATTCTTCCTTTCCAGTCATGTGACTCATAGCTGTCATGTGATCAACTGGGAATGACGTACTAATAGCAGACATGCCCATACCTCTTAACCGAAACACCCTCCTCCGCCCTACAAGAGGTCCATGATGTCCTCCACTGATGAGCCTGCTGTGCCTCCGTGAAGATGATCCTCACCAGGTGAGGCAGAGGGACTTTTACCTCATTACACCCCAGTAGCTTGAATCACACACTCCTAGTCTAACCCAGCAATTAAGCTGAAAGCTCCCTAAAACAAAAACTGCCTATTAGCATATGGGAGCAATCGGCGAAGTGGCAGGTAAATGTGAGGATGGAACATCACCAAGGTCGCCTATCCCAGCGCCATCTCTGATTGTCGCTCTGTGTCAATTGGATATTGGGGAGGAAGAGCCAATTGAAATTCCTCTCTCCCTGGCAAGCTGTCTATTTGAGAGGATCAAGAAGACACATGCGATAGCTCAGCGACTCGTGCCCATTCATCAGCGCCACATAAGACAGCTCCATCTAACGGGATGACCTGATTCTTGCTGTTGACGACAAACGCGATGGACATCCAAATAGTCCATGTATGGGCATTTGTCGATTGGTTATCGAGAGCCAACTTCTTTTGAATTGTTTCAGTTTAGAACTCGCCACACTATAACTACTGCCTTACTTCAAACCCACCATATCAATCAGTTGTGACATTATTTACCAGGAGATACTGAATCGGTTATTGTATTAATATACCTATATATAGACATTCGACTTCGTTTCATGGCCTTTGTTGTATATGCCCTGTTTTGAGTTGAATTAACATGCGAATAATTTAAACATTTGAAATCCCCTTCAAAAGATACTGGTGAAATTCGCATTGAATATTCTCGCTTTCTTTTGCCCCTAAAATCTGTTAAAATTTACCTTTTAATGTTTTTTATTATCCCTACTTGAATCGGCCACTGGAGGCAGCTAATAAATCGCCTGTTCACGCCCGCGGCCCGTGGAATCACCCGGGTTTTCAAACAATTCTCACAAATTCAACTCGTTGATATGAAAGTTATGAATGATGATTCGAGATGGGGTCAGAAAGAGGAGTCAGCCGGGAACAAATGCGCGCCATTCACCTGTCGCGCTGATCAAAGCAGGCTGTCACAGCCACACCTGTCAGCTCCTCTGCCCTGACTGACACCGCTAGCCTCGCCTAGCCTCCCTTTGTATCCCTCCAGCCTACCTGCCTCGGCTCGGCACCCACTCGGCGCTCGTTGCTGACACGACGCGACCGGCGGGTTGGGACCTTAGCACCCCGGGCGCTCGACGCTCTGTCCCGCCGAGCTTGCAGGCCGAGCCAGCTCGCTCGGACCCCGGGTCATAGTCGGCCGAGTCCGTTGGTGACATAGGTGGAGGGGATCAGGACTCGACATCTATCCATCACGCGCCAGCAGGTGTGGTGTCTGAGAGGGCAGCAATCAACTGCCTCACCTGAGTGAAAGGTGTGACCGAGATGGCAGTATACGATTGATCGTGAAGGTATTCAAAGAGCGCGACAACATGGGATTTCACCTGAGCTACCTCCCGGATGTCAGCCCATGACATTTGACTTACTGGTCAATTTTGAATCGAATTATTCATCATTTTGATAGGTGCTTGAGGGAATAAAATATGGGATATTCAGAATGAATTCAACGAATATTCTCGAGGTCAGATTTGAATTTTTTCTTCAACAGGTGTCGCAAGCAATATGAAAATGTTAACGATATTATTTTCATTTCATTTCGAACGAATAGTTTTTTTAACATCGGTGGGATTAAGTTTTGAATAGATGGCCTAAAACGTTCATATTCAAAAATAAAAATGTCGTCATTACGCCAGTTGTTATCAGAGATTGACTTGTTTAGTGGCACTATGACAGAGCCTGCTGCTATCATTACAGCAGCCTGTTGACATGCCGTCAGGTTATTGCTCTAGGCTGTATACACCATGACTGCAGTAAATCGACCTTTGCCTTGATCCGCATGGATTACGCTTGTCCGCCCTATCAGCGAGTTGCCTCTCCGGATAACACCCAGATATCCATTATTAGACCTCCAATATTAAACCTGGCGACGGCGGCGCTACGCTGATAGGGCTAATGATGGCCAGACAAGGATCACATGGAATCTCTTATGTGGGATCTAGTCCTCTATGGATCTAGCTGACTCCTGATTCCGACCGTAAACCGCGCGGACCCCCCCATCCCCCACACCACCCCACTCCTATCCTAGAGACTATACGTCAGTTTACGTCGAGGACATGATGCTTCCCTCCCTCCAAGTATCGCACTAGGCTCATCAGACGAGTTGGTTTACCCCTTGTGCCCGCTGGCTCACTCTTCTCACGTGGTATCGCGCTAAGTTCGCCCTCGGCAATTCGTACTGCCTTCGCAACACATCACTAGACCTGCTTTACCAGCAGTGTCTTTCGTCTTCACATTATTCACAACCTTTCATAAAGATGAAAGGTATCACCACTCGTCTTGCAATCGGTCTTCTGTAAATGAAATTAACCCTACGAGATGGTCGCCAAATATGGTTTGTTGGGAAGCCGCGCTCCAACGCCGAACGTGCGCAGACCAGTGAACATTGCTTGGATGAGTTCAACAAAGATGGCAACTGTTGGGATGCTGGGATTAAAGGCTCCCGAAAGGGGGAGGGGCGGGATAAGACAAAACACACATGTTAAGAGGAGATACTCGAGTAGAAAGTGGGGATTCGAATATTATAGGTGGTTTCGGTCCAATGCCTACAAAAGACACGAGGTTTACAAATATCACTCGTTGTTTGGGGTTAAAGAAAGCTTGTTGACGTGTGTCGTTGGGATGCGTGGGGGAGGAGCGGACAAGGGTGAGATATCTCATGAGAAATGAACAGTTTATTTGCATGCTGGAGAGCTGGTGGAGCATGTGAGAGAACTCCTCGCTCTTAGCTCAATATAACCTCTTATCACAAGCGCAGACGACTGCCCATAGCAGCTATTGTCAGGAAACGCTAGCTGCCCACTAACCCCGACATCAGCACAAGACAGAGAGAAAGCCAAAGAGTTCTATAGACCTGCTTGCTTGAGGAGGCTGAGTGTTGGGGGGACAGACAGGAGCCGCATCAGTATGCAGAGAGGGTGTTGTATAGCGAGAGGCGCGGAGGCCGGCGGAGGCAGTGTGCGGACAATCGTACCTCATCACGACCGCCCTCATTTGCATCGGTGTTGCAGAAAAGAGGTTTTCTTTCCGTGGGCTTCCATTTCTGCCGCATTACCGCTTCTCGATTCAATTTCCACCCGGACTCAGGCTGCTGGAAAAATCGTCACTGTGTGCACTGCACCTAAGATGAGGTACGCCAGGTTAGCCGAACGGAGGGGGGCCGTACTATAACAGGCGCTAGCATCTTTGAAATGCCCCCTTTTGATAGATTGCGTCATTGCTTGTGTTGACTAGACGAGCTTTGTCAGACGGGAAAAAAACACCCCCTTTGTATGTCTTCAGATGTAAAGTGTGACTTTGTTTAGAGCCGTTTGTTGGGAAAAGCCACTGGGCCGGGGCTCATAGTGGGTGACGCTATGGGCCGGGGCTCATAGTGGGTGACGCTATGGGCCGGGGCTCATAGTGGGTGACGCTATGGGCCGGGGCTCATAGTGGGTGACGCTATGGGCCGGGGCTCATAGCGGGTGACGCTATGGGCCGGGGCTCATAGTGGGTGACGCTATGGGCCGCGGCTTATAGTGAGTGAGGCTATGGGCCGGGGCTCATAGTGAGTGAGGCTATGGGCCGGGGCTCATAGTGAGTGAGGCTATGGGCCGGGGCTGACAGCGTCGAGGCTAATAGTGGTCGACGCTGTGGATCAAGGCTAACAATGGGGTGGTCGATAGAATGTGTCATGGTGCCTTGTTAAATGTTACATCCATGTCAACAGTAAAATATTCGCTAAACATGCTTAACAATGCAGGTGTCAACGACGCCTATCACTGTTACCGCATAACGTTACACACGTCCTAGTTGAGAAGAAATCCCAAATCCCCGGGATGTAAACATTCTGTTTCTCCTTCAATGATCCAGTGCCTAATGCTAAATGACGTAGTCTGCTCACACGGAGCTGCTGGTCAGACCTGAATCCACTAATCCTCTATCTTTCAGTTAACCATCATGAAAATTCAACGAAATTCAAGCCGTGTCGACCGGGGTGGTGAGGTTGACTGCGTGCATCGAATCCTGCTTGTTCAGCATCTGCTCGACTTGTTGCTATGCGCAGTGCCAGACGAGTTTGCTGACTTGGATTTGAATAATTGGGAGCGTTAATGGGAGAAGAAGTGGGCTGGGGAGATGATGAAAGCTAGACACTGTCTCACTGAGTGTCTCCCGAGAACGAGGTTAAAGTGCCGGCCAAAAGGTGGCGCAACCTGACGACACAGGTCGAAATGTTCGATGACTGGCCGGAGGGCAAGTGATTTGTCTTGGTGTTCGACCCTGACTAGCATTAAACCCATGTCCTTTGACTTCAAAAGACTCGCTTTAAAAAACTACTTCATTAGTCCGCGATGTTGTCAGCGGCACGACCTTACACCCTACCGAGCCTTGGAGGTTTGATAAAGTTGGATTGGGGTAAAAAGCGCCCTGCCTGGGTAGTTATTTTCGGGGGTTATTAATTGCTTTGGAGATAATTAGTATATGTCAGTTTATCATAAAAGAAACAATTACAGATGGGAAAAGGCGTTTGTTGGCGATTTGGTATCTTGACGGGAGTTTAATAACTACGCAGGTCAAATAGCTGACCTCAGGTGAGCAAAGAGGTCACATAGATCATTATGACGTCATTAATCATCTGACCGGATGCTGGCCGATCCATTATCCGTGTTTCCATTGTTACTAGGTTCGTTGTTGTCTAACAAGGCCGTGCGTATTGGGGTCAGAGACCAGCTATTTATCAAACGCAAGTTTTACTTCTTGATTTTCAAGGCACGTCTTAAAGGAACTACGTGTGAGATTCCCAGGCCTCGTCCGGCGACTTAACTGTGATAAACTTGACTTACCACCATTTAGCGCATGAATGTGACAATGCATTTGAGCTTAACGAAAGAACGCTCGTTAAGTCATTGTCGTTGCTTCACTTTGTATTAATATGTCCCCAAAAGTAAAAATGCACGATGAGGTTACATAATGTTCATTAATGTCTGTGTGTATGTGTCATGACAGGCGGGACCGGGCGCAGGCGCGGAGGGACTTCCGTCACACTGGACATGTACGAGTCCCATCAAGGAACACACATTCTTCAGGTGAGTCCTCACATCTCGACAGGTGTTGTCTCACAGGTGCATTATCTCACAGGTGTGTTATCTCACAGGTGGTTTTTACCCCATTCCTCCCTGATGTTGGTATGGGTATAAACTGGATTCTACGCGCTCTTATTGCAGAAAGACAGTAGCGCATATATAGTGCTGTATTGCATTGCCAAGCCGACATTAATTAACTCATTATAATCATACACATCACCATCATCGATATCTTTATCTTCATCAGCTGCAACAATTGCGGCTACAGCAGCAGCAGTCAGGATCATAATCATCATCATCATCATCATCATCATCATCATCATCATCATCATCATCATCATCATCATCACCCCTCATGTTACATGGTTTGTCCTCTAATGAAGTCCCGTCCTCAGTTGACTCCTATTCACTAGCCCTCTACCCTACCACTGCTCCGCGTACACGCCATGGATGGCGGCCGGTTTGGAGGGCCTGGGACCCACACCAGACCGGCATCTTCCTGATCGCTGTCACATCCTTAACCATCTCACCAGCAACAGACAAGTCTATATTTGTGCACCACGATTTGGCAATTAATTCCTGTCGCCATGGCCTTTTCTTTTTCTACTCCTGACCCTTTGTCTCGGCTCCCACTCATTGCCCACACAAGTCTCTACACACAACCACTGTTTATCAAATCAAAAGAGCCGTGCTTGGTGTAGTTTGGAGGTGAGGAGGCCGCTAGGGAGTCGACAGATGCCCATGACGGCCTGCCAGCGCCAGGCGAGTCCCGGCACGACAGTCGCGATCAGCCCCTTCTACCCAAACTACCCCCCCCCCCCCCCCACCCCAATCCGCGGGAACCTGCATGACAAAACGCATTCCTACGCGTGCTCATATCGACCTAATGAAGTGGCTTGTTGCGCGATTGCTGAAGAGGCTGGAAAGGAAATCATAATGTGTCAAATTGTTTGCAGTTTGTTAAGACGGCGAAAACCGTGAGGTGAGCGAAAGCGGATGCGACTCAGGGCCCAGGCTACGACGTGCATGGCGGAGTATGCTTACGCATCTCTGTGATTGGGACTTCCCATGTATGGCAGATGGTCCAGATAAAAAAAATATCTCCTTTTATGGGCATGAAGCAAAAAACGTACTCAAAGAATGCTTAAGTACAACGCTTGCATACAAATTGTACACTTTTCCGTTTACAAAACAGACAGATCTAGACAACTGCCTTAAATCTGCAGATGGAATGCGTTCAATAATTGAAAGAGAAGTGTCCAAACACATAACGGAACATCTATAAAAACCATCTTCATTATATTTATGTTCATGTTTATATATATATATATATATATATATATATATATATATATATAGATATATATATATAGATATATAGACCTATATATATATATATATATACATATATATATATATGTACATACTTATATATATATATATATATATATATATATGATATATATATATATATATATATATATATATATATATATATATATATATATATATATATATATATATATATATATATATATTGTGATCTGTCCACCTATATTGATTAAATTGTATGACTGACATTAACTATTTATGATCATAACAGAGTTATGCTATTAGCACAATAGAGGCTTGTATGGTTTGCATAATGTCCGACAATTATGATGAATTGGGATATCTGCCGATTGCTTCACAACCATTTTACAAGCTCACGACTAAATTGTGCTGGTGTCTATGGGATCAGGGCTTGTGATCAGATATTTTGGTGATAATTAATCTTGCTGGAGACAGGGGGCGCTCTGATAAGGACCAATTAGTGTCATGTTGGAAAACTGTGTGCTCCGTGGCGCCATCTAGTGAGTGACATAGATGCTCATAAGGGGACGTGGGTTATCGTTGCGCGGGGATAGCCCCCGGAGACCAACCAAGTTGATGGACAAATTTGCAAGCACATTCCTGACCGGTCTCTCGGGTGGCTCTCTAATGAAGGTGAAGAAGAAGGTTACAAAAAGGATGTTCTTGTCGTGAAGACACATGTCGAGTGGAACGCCACAAACGATGGATCCCTGCTAGCGCGAGATCACTGTTGTGTAGGAGTCGGTATATGACAGTGTTAGAGCCAGTGGTGAACACGCCCACGTTTATGCTATATTAGCACCAAATGAGGTGGGTCCATCTCCGATCGAACCACAACGCTTTTGTGTATAGTTGTAGAGACATGCATTGATCATGCATGACGCACCGTAGAACCGTACCAAAAATATACATTCATGTATATATAATAAGACGTATCACATAACGTTACTAATACTTGGCGAAATGAACCTGATTTGAATGAATAGAATGACAGCTTCGTCAAGTGATGGTCACATGACTGTATGCGGTCGAGCTCATGCGTTAAATGGCGGAGTCGTTATAGTGACTGACGCATTTAGTGAAAAGCTGATGCTTTAACTTGCAGATGCTAAACCTGGTGGATCTATGGATGCTCTTGCAGATGGCTGATGCATTAGGTGACTAACTGATACATATATTGACATAAGTGAAGTGGCTGATTCATATGATGACTGGTTCATTAAATGACTGATGTATTGGATGACAGATAAATTGAATGGTTGACACATCGGATGACTGAAACATTTAATGGCTGATGCATTAAAAGGTTGAAGCATTAGTAGACTGATACATTTAATGGCTATGCCTTGGATGAATGATGCATTAAGTGGCCGATGCCTTGGATGACTGATGCATTAAGTGACCGATGCCTTGGATGACTGATGCATTAAGTGACCGATGCCTTGGATGACTGATGCATTAAGTGACCGATGCCTTGGATGACTGATGCATTAAGTGACCGATGCCTTGGATGACTGATGCATTAAGTGACCGATGCCTTGGATGACTGATGCATTAAGTGACCGATGCCTTGGATGACTGATGCATTAAGTGACCGATGCCTTGGATGACTGATGCATTAAGTGACCGATGCCTTGGATGACTGATGCATTAAGTGACCGATGCCTTGGATGACTGATGCATTAAGTGACCGATGCCTTGGATGACTGATGCATTAAGTGACCGATGCCTTGGATGACTGATGCATTAAGTGGCCGATGCCTTGGATGACTGATGCATTTAGTGGCTAATGTATTGGTTGACTCATACATTATATGGCCGATGAAATTAGTGACTGATTGATACACAAATGAGCTGATGCATAACGAAATGAGATTAATGATGCATTAATGAGCTGATGCATAACGAAATGAGATAAGTGATGCATTAATGAGCTGATGCATAACGAAATGAGATTAATGATGCATTAATGAGCTGATGCATAACGAAATGAGATAAGCGATAATTAACACGATGCATTGAATGAATATGTCTGTAATACATAGCTGACCGCTGCTTCACGTAATTGCGACATTGGATACGTCTGTAGATGTAAGGGAGGCAGGGTGCCCTGTAGCACAAGGTTTAAGGGGAAAGGATCTCCCTGTGGCACTAAGTGTTAGGGGTCAGGATGTCTGTGTAGCACTAGGTGTTTGGGGTACAGAATGTCTCTGTAGCACTAGGTGTTTGGGGTACAGAATGTCTCTGTAGCACTAGGTGTTTGGGGTACAGAATGTCTCTGTAGCACTAGGTGTTTAGGGTACAGAATATATCTGTAGCTCTAGGTGTTTGGGGTACAGAATATATCTGTAGCACTAGGTGTTTGGGGTACAGAATATATCTGTGGCACTAGGTGTTTGGGGTACAGAATATCTCTGTAGCGCTAGGTGTTTGGGATACAGAATGTCTCTGTGAGGTAACATTAGACATGCAGATTGCCTCTCTCATCTTCCCCTTGTCTCGGCTGTTCTCATGGAGGGTACGAGGTGACGGGACCTGGTGTGTTAACACTGGCACGAGGCATATTGGCGGCGTGAGGCACTGCTCCTCCCAGTGACCCTCGTGTCTCAATGCTCCTCTTCTGCTTCCTCCTCCTCATCACTTGTATCGACGACGCCGCATTGGTGAGCGGAGGTTTGTCAGAGAGCTGGCCTGGAACAAATGGACCTCATTTCTCAGACTGTGCCTCCGCTCTGACAGCGTGAAGGCTTTGTTCCTGCAGGAGGGTCAGCCGACTGAAGCAAAGCCTGTTTTTGTCTCTCGTCCCCGGGGGGTGCTCTTGCTATGCTTTGAGCACTGGTTCATGGCTAGCTGCCTGTAACGGGGCAAAGGGAAAAAATAACACATGGCGATATCTCACAAGCTACCAGCAGATGTGATATCCGAGAGTGTGAGATTAGCCAGTGTTTACAACAGCGTTGGTCCAGCCAGCAAGAGTTATACCATGCTGTGAGTCTGTGGTGTGAGCCAGCTAGAGTTATACCATGCTGTGAGTCTGTGGTGTGAGGTTGTCTGGGCTACGAGAGAGAGGATGGGTATGAGGATGTAGCCTGTAAATGTATCTTGCCACCATATCCCGCCTTCTATGATGGACACCACTTTCCTTGATATGCTAACGGATATTTGGTATTCAGAAGTGTCACCCTTTGGGAACAGTTTGAGTATAAGAGGCAGCAACTGTGTAACGATGGAATAAATCATATATTCTATCTCTCGCATCACTAAACTGTCTTGTCGTCAACTGACAATTTGACGGATATTAAGAGGTCCATAAGGGTCATTGTTCCTCCATCACCTTTTGCCATGAAGATGAAATTGCGTGGTGAAGAAGACCTGTGGGTGTAGTATATCCGGCCTCACGACCTCCAAGTGAATCCGACAATACACTATGAATATTTCAAGCACTGCTTTCTTGGAGGGTTGTATGCCTCGGACCTATGCCCCTGCAGATATTGGGTCAAATTATAGGACCCTTCCTCGTGAGGAGGGCACGATGAAATAGCTCCGTGGAGAACCATTCTTGGGACGGATCTTCAGTGCGGACGCGAGACGGACGGCTTTGTGCTGAGGGCGGGTTAGGGTGTCTCGCTGTTGTTGGATATCGTACTTATGGAGGGTGATGTAAGATTGCAGTAGTTATACTATTATACTGAGAGAGGTCGAGGTTAACACACTTGTCAATAATGTTTTGCCATAACCATACACGATACAACTGGCCACCTACAGACTTGTGGATCCATGGGTTCCTCTTTGAGAATAGGGTCATGGAGGATGGCCCTGCATCATAACGTCTTTGAAGAAGCATCCACCACCATCCAGAATGGGGTTGAGTCTTCCACAGGCAACATATCTGTTTAGGGTCCATGGATGTAGTCAAATTCAGGCCTCCTATTCCCAGCGCCCGCCCACAACCAATTCCCCTGCCAACTCACTTAGCCTCTGACAGATCAGGTGCACTTGTCAAGCAATTGGATTTTTTTGCTGCCTCAGCTGACAGCGAGGTCAAGAGACGGCAGTATCTTTGTCTGTGTGAGGGACAGTGTACCTCATTAGCAGTACCCTCAAAGCTTCTCTTCTTTTGTAGCCAGGAGCTAGCTGACAACTCCTCGTCTACAATTGGACTTTCAAATTCTCCCTTCTAATTCATCTGCATATAACCCCGTTAACAATAGCCGGTCCAGTTAAAAAGAAAAAGATAGCGGAGATAGAAAGATTGTAGGTAGAAAGGGGCCGGGTTTAATCAGTGATGCACAGAGGTGCACGGAGGGCTAATCTAGTCAAAGGAATTACAAATCAGGCTTAATTACTCCCTCTCCGGCCAAGCACAGAGGCCGTCATCGGTCTCCTTTGTATTCCTAAGATATATGGCCACTTGTTGGAAACATCGCTTATTCAATCCAGTGGGAATGTTGTACACAATTGAAAGCCGTGTTTTAATGATTACGCTGTGTTAAACGAGTACCCCGGTGTAACTGTAGATACGTCTGTATACAGTCGTCATGTGTGCGTGTAGAAATGTCTAAATGAGAGGGAAGCTGGCGTAGGGAAGACCTGGACGCCCAGATTGCAGTGATACCTCATTGAATCGTCGCGGGACGTAAACTCGGCCGTATGTCAGTGCATTTATTGCCGAGAGAAGCCCTTGTTTGTCTGTACGTGAGTCTGTTGGTCAGGCAGCCAATCTTGCACCCAAGTACTTCTCCATCTCGCCTCAACGTAAAACACCAATCCAGTGGGGCTTTATCGGCTCCATAAAATGAATTGGTTTTAATTTCTAACCACCTCATTACCGTTCCTTACGAGTCACAGGCGCTCCTAGACTTCGAAGGCCCGCTCGGTTCTCGCTCACGCCGACCGTATGGATTTTAGTATTTCATTTTGGCAGATTGAAAGCTTAGTAAGGGCATAGAGACAAGACATCTCGCACTGATGCTGTGTATTTTTCACGGAAGATGGATGGCTTGGTTGGAAGACGGGCTTGAGGGAGAGATTTTGAGGATCAGAAGAAGTGGAGGCCTCGGGTATTAGCCGGAGCTTAGACTCGTCTCCATTAAGACCAACATGAAGAGCAGAGGGTCATTGTGAGCAGCAGGTCCAGCGTCACTCGGCCCAGTCATGTCACACCATCAAAGACAGGCCAGCCACACTCATCATTATTGGCATCGTAATCACCATAGTCGTTATCATTGTCATCGTAATCACAACAGTTGTTGTCACTGTCATCGTAATGACCGCAGTCGTTATCATTGACATCGTAATCATTATCATCTCTGTTATATTCGCAGTCGTTATCATTTTCATCGTAGTCATAATGTAAGTAATGACCGCAGTTGTTATTATTGTCATCGTAATCACCACAGTCGTTATTATTGTCGTCGTAATCGTAATCACTACCGTGTGAATAATCACCCACATCATCATCATCATTGTCGTCACCACACAGTATTAATCACCAGAATTGCTCTCATCATAAACACCACTATCATCAACTGAACCATTATCATTATCATCATCACTATCATCATCACCGTCATCACCATCAAAACTATCGTTTCCATAATCAACACCTCTATCATCATCATAACTATCACCATCATCGTCGTTATCGTCATCACCATCATCATTTATATCATCCTAATCATCATTGCCATCACCCTTATCATCACCCGTCATCATCATTGTCATCATCGTCATCATCATAACCAAAGTCGTCGTTGTCATTACTCTCATCATTATCATCACCACCATTATCACTATCATCACTATCATCATCAGCAGCTGCAGCCTCGGTTTCATGGCCAGGACCTTCGACGCTAGACCAAGCTCTACTTGTGAGTTTTCGGTGATCAGCTCGACAAGACTATCTATGTTGTGGGGTGGAGTAATTGCAGCGGCTATGTGTGTTGTGTGCTTGGTTCTCACAGCTAATGTGACGTGGCGCTAGGAGGGGTCGGGATTGGGCTATAGAGTGACATACAGGTAGAGGGGGTGTAAGGGTCAAGCGGGCTGTAACCCCCATTTTCCTTAGCCCGCTAACATGGGCACCGTGATGAGGTGGTGCTGACTAGCATATCTAAGGAAGAAGTAAGTGGTGACTGGAGCCAGGCCGTGGCAACACAATAGCTCGCTTGCATCATGCACTGCCTCACCTGGTTTTGACGTTTTCCCTAAAAGGAGCCAATTCATTGTGATGACATATAGTTTCAGAAATGCATCTACAGTTGTGATTGTCCAATTATTAGGTTTTGTAAGAGAGGAGATGGCCAGCTAGAATGTCGAATACCTGTCCACGTTTGTTAGGATTTGCAGTCCAGACACATCCATGCAGCTTCTGCGGGTACAACTATGTAATAATGTGGTATCAATCCGTTTGAACTTGTTTCAAAACCGATATGCAGACCACGCCCTGTCATAGATGAAGGCAATGTTAGTGGTACACGATGTATCCAGACCACCTGAGCCTACTGACCCGTCAGCGGTTCTATGCACCTACATCGCTCGCCTACTACACCATCTCAATACGCGCCAAAAAGTCACCAAAGTCACCAAAAACACACCATAAGCTCTTTTGAGCGTTCATTGTTCTTAGCGCTACAAAGGCGTTTTGTCTTTAAGTAATACCATATTTAATTGCATGGCGATGAAATTCATGCGTCCATCAAAACGGCCTGTTTTTGATCCGTCCGTGCGTGCGCAGCAATACATTGAATTTGCTTGTCTGTCATCAACGCGTGTAGAGCGTGTGTCATTGCCGTCAACTGGAGACATTTGTCACGTGGCGGGCAAGTGTCGTTAATGCAGCTCGTTTTTTAGACGCCGAGAAGGCTGGTTACACATATGGCCCGTTTGACAGGAGCTTTCTAGGAGAGAAGTGACAGTTATTCACCTTAAGCTTTGTCAATATACAAGCCTTATAGCCTTCCATGTTAATAATTGGTACTCCTTGCGTTAACTCTTCATACGACTCAACCAAACGGCAGTGCGCACAACCACGCTCACCTTTGACCTCTTCATATGAGTCCAATTATTCCGGTAAACATTCGTCATTTGAAATCACTAATAACCAATCTCTCTCCCGCATCTAGACGCTTCCATCTCCCTTCGAGACTACTCCTGGGCGGTCCACTAAAATTGCAATGTCTCCTGTGCGGCTGAGGTTACAAATAGGGAAATAAATGATGATCTGTCCTTCTCGTCCCTAGCTGGTTCATCATTAAACTCTTGCTATGGCGTGCCGACTAACTCACAATTAACTCTACTCTAGGATTCATGGCCTGGTCGCCGCGCGCCTGACCATATTGCAACAGAAGCGCCGCCTGGCATCGTCAGTTATTCTATTAGCTAATAATTGATCTTATCCAAGCAGCCACGGGGTCTGTGGACCTCATGCCCGCCAACACCCAGCTCTCATAAGGCTTTCTGGAGTCTTGCTTTTTTTCTCCATATATAAAACCAGACGTTTAAAGTGTTGCGCATCTCAAAGGCATAAAGCGCCTGTTGATCGTCGTGTGAATCAGTCTCAACACGATTGACGCTGCATCTTTGCCTTTCTCTTCTTACGCGAGTGGGTGTCATCAGCTGTATTAGTCTCGTCTTAGAACATGCGTTTAGTGCCTGAGGTAACCGTCTGTATAACGACACAGACAAGCACACACAATACCACAAGGCGCTTAAGCACTCGCTTAATCACTTATTCTGCCTCATAACCACACACTTAACCACTTAAATATCCGCGCACCTGAACATATATGAAACCACACACCGACAATGGTATAACCACTCACTTAACCACACGTTGAACCACTTGTACAGCCACTCTTGGTGACGCTCCAGCCATCCTCACACCCCGCCAGCCAGCATCCAGCTTGTATGCCCCCATCCTTATGATCGCTCAGGTCAATATTTAAACTGGCAACACCGGTCTTGTCGCATCACTGGCCCCGATGCCGACACCCCGCTTGCTTGGAGCTCCTTAACTAAGCAATAGATTTATTTCCGATGTCAGAAGCGCTCCGTGAAGAAGGAATGTGCTCGGAATGGGATCCTGATCCGAGGCGGTTCTCGACAGGAGTGTGTTGCCGGAGATGATGACCCTCAATGCCACAAGGTCTTTTCTGCTCCTCCGTGGCATTCTCTCTCAGACACGACATTACCTCCTCTGTTTCATATAACTTATACCGAGGCAAATCTTGTCAAAGGGTCTGACGTCACAATAATTGATAGTTAATAAATGAATATACCATGAAACTGAAGGCGCTGTTTGATTTGTGCATCATTTATTATAGTTGTTGGCTGACATCGTTGATAACGTTTCGACGACATCAGGTGCGGCAATTAGCCGTGTTACAGAAGCAGACTGGGTTGGATACAGAGATTGGTGAAGACGGCGCCTGAACGCGAGTCTTATCAGGAATCTAGTGCCTGTGGTCGAGTCTTCGGGGAGGATTCGAGGACTGCCAAGGTGGATAGGTGGCACTTTACACTTCCTCGCCGCCAGTAATGTGCAGCGTCATTGGGGGAATTAAGACGCCATTATAGGTCCGCTCGGTCATTACAGGGCCACCTGATAACCCTTCTCTCACCAAGACGCTCACCATCAGATAAGCCGCCAGTCGCATCCACCACAAGCCTCGACGAATCCGCGCCGCGTAATCCCTTTTAAGGGAATCAGGCGAGAGCCAATTTTGCACAAAGAATGCTGACCTGGCAATTTGCGGTCGGCGGTCGGGGTAGCGATGGTGTCTCATCAGCGGAGGTGGAGCGATTCTCAGCAATCAGTGGCAGTGTCCGCTCGCCAGAGCTCAAAGATAAAGCCCCCCCCCCGCATATTCTAACGTGACCGACGTGACACTAATGCTAACTTGCTGACCTTTTCTCGTTTTTGCAAAAAAAAAACCTTGAAAACATTAGTAAAAAAGATTTAAAAAAAAGGCGCGACCGATACTTATTTTGTGTTAAGTATATTGTTTATAACTAAATTTAACACGAAAGTTCAAAGTGTGCGCTGGGTCCCGCGTCATCAACCATTCGGTTGCTCGTGTACTCCACACCCCCTTTGGACTTTTCCGCCCCGGGCGGTTTCTTCTCCCTGTTCCACCCAAACCAACTTCCTGACACCAATTACCAATCAGTGTAAGTCAGAGCTAGACGGAGACCCTGCCATTACGGACTTCATTGGTCTCATTACAGAACTCATTTTTGCAATAATTCCCTCAATATTAGGATACACATCCTCTGCAATGGAAGTGCCAAAGGCAGAGCGCTTGTCCGACCTAGTTGGTTATAGCATTCGCGGCTCGCTGTTCCCTCTGCTAGATGGCATTCTGTGACTTGGTATAACAATATTTAACCTTATCTTAGTCTTGTGCATTTCGCCAGAGGCAGGATACCGCACGTCCAATTGCAACCCAAGCATTTGTAGAGTAGCATTAGATTCACAGGTTATGATCATAATGGTACAGTACACCAGATCGGACAATATGATAAGCATTGTAAATCATGCGAGCTGTCGGCGGCAGGATTACAGCCTTATTGTGGCTGTCGCTGTCCATGCCCGCGTGCGTTAATAGGGGGGAGAATTGGAGAGTTCTCGTGTCACGCAATCTTCGCGCTACAGCCTCACTCTGTCCTCGTCTCCCTCACCGACTTGCCCGGCAAATCATCTCAGAGGGTTAGCATCTGAGCCACTGGCCAAATGAGACGCCAACTGTTATCACATACCATGTCTTCTCTCACAATGCTTATTTTGGATTACATAATCCAGGAATTTTTTTTTTAGATTACACAATCTAATGTACAATCTTATATACATACTCTCTAAGACAAAATGGGCTTATCCGTAAAAACCAAATAATCGTCTACCGATTTTTCGGGGTCGAATTCACTTTTGGCGCCCTACCTAGTCATTGCGTGCTTGAAAGACATCGAGAAAATAGAAAAGTACACTGGTGACATTACATGTGTAAAGGAAGTATGTCAGGAAGAGACATGGAGCGTTTGAAAGGATCTCATGATAGCCACATGTATCACTTCATACACTACCTTTATCATATACTCTTGATGTTATTCTCGGCATATTTATAGGTGGATCTTATCAATCGATTCCCTTCTACGTTTGATAATGATATTCAAAATGTCGAGTTTAATCGGTGACCCCAGCTATGGCCTATGTAAAGTACGATTTTTTATTTTCGACGGGACGTGAATTTTTAACCAATATATGGCACACGGTAGACGCTACAATACATCCGAAGCTGAAAAAACGGGCGGAGTTCGAACGATAATACCAGAAAATGGCATGGTTACGCATGCGAAGTTATTGGTCTGCTTATTTGAATATTTTTGTAGACATAGTTTGGAATCTGTTTCACTGCTTCTTTGTCGTGTAATCATTGATGAGTTGGTGTCCCCAATGACACGAAAGGATTGCATAACGAGTCATTTTACCAACTACACCGAGATGGAAGCAAAATAAAAATTGCACTAAATCGCCGAAAAATCTTAAAGCGAGTCTACCCAACCAATGCCTAAGTTCAAAAATTAACCTAAGGCTTGTTCGTGTGTACACCCCCAGTTAAACTCCATTTCGCCGTGCCTGGTTGAGAGACAAGCAGGGAAGAAATGCAACGTGCTTTTATCGGGGTTTTCCCGGCATTCAATGCGAAACTTAGACGATTGAATGCTTTGAGACAACACGAAAAAGACAATGGACATTCGTAAGACGAGTTTTGATCATATTTTCGCTATTTGCCGATATCTGTTTGAATATGTTCGGGCCGGGTCGCCTAGGAGCGCCACTTACATTCCCGGCTCCCCAGACCGGAAGGAAGCAGAACGGGGTGTAATGGGAAGAGACTGCTGTGGAGGGCTCGCCATGTCATTGGTTCGGTTCCAGCCACAATAGCTCAAGTGTCGCGTGCCGGAAATGACATGCGACCAACATAACCCTCGGGCGGCTCTATGCATCTCCTGCGCATGCGCAAAAGCAAATACACCGGGATGATTCTGGGCACCGAAATCTGGGTGTAGGGTACATCGCCAATGGTTAGCAAATGAGGGAAAGTGAAATTTGTGTTTTGCACTTGCAGCTTGACTTATCATTGGGAGAGGGCACTTGTGGCACTGATGGGTAATTGATCTGGCCTCCTCCGCTCCTCCTCCTCAAATTCTCCCTGAAGCAGCGGAAGTGGCAGCAGCACTAATCAACAAAACTCATCATCCGATCCAGCACTTGTAGTTCATTTGCGTATTGACCTATTGGGGTGTCAATAGATGGGCTGACAGCCATCCGTCATCGTGGCCGTATACACCTGCTAGGCCGGGCCAACCTCCACTTCGGCGGGGATCCCATCGCCGCATTCAGTACGCCTATTGTAGGTTTACCATCCTCCCCACGCCTAATGCTCCTATAAACCACTTACCAACTCGCACGTTAACACCAGCGTCTTCACTTGACTTCATTGTGGTTTCCTCTATACAGAATGTTTTATTTTGACAGTGAGACTCATCGTGGGTTTCTTAATGACATGGAACAAACGCATTGTCATCAAAACTATGAACAACTTTGTTTTTTTCATAATCAGTATGTACCTAAAAAAAATCATAATTTTCATCATCATAATCGTCATCATCATCATCATCATCATTATTATTATCAAATAAGTAATTCTTCATTCCCATTTTTGGTAAAAACGTCAAGTTCAATGTTGTTGAGTAAGAAGAGGTTTGTGTGTTTCAGTCGCTCGATGGCTTCGTGTTTGCCTTGTCCAATGATGGACGCTTCCTGTACGTGTCAGAAACAGTCTCCATCTACCTCGGATTATCACAGGTAAATAGTCACATTAGGATGCACGATGTACCTACCTCACAACAGAAAATGTCGGATGAACTCGTCATGTCCGCCTATATCCCAAAGAACATGTTGGATGAACTGGGTTGGTTCGGGGTGTTCGTCATAATGACCTGAGCATGTATTGGCCAGGGAAGCCATCCATTACGTAGAGGCTGCCCTCTGTGTAAGTGCGCATTGCCTGTCTCGCAAAACAAAAGGATTCGCCATGAAGTCTTGACACTTCATGTCTTATCTAGTACGGACCAGTGAGTACGCCCACAAAACCCTGCCCCATATTGTCCTCACCACAAAAGACGCCAGCTCGACTTAAGGAGGGTCAAGAGTATCATTGACAAGGGTGGAATATCATTGGTAGCGATGCTTGTTGGTTTAGCAGGTTGAGGACGAGTTCGCTTGACTGACTAGGTGGCAGTGATTGGATTAGCCAGCAATGGATGGTCTTTCTTATTGGATGTTAATACGAATTCATATCAACTCTCTTCAATCGCATTACTTCGCCTAAATGACATTACACATTGACCTGTGTCGTGAAGATACAGGAGGCCAGGGCTCCCGGGTCACTGGGGTCACTGCCGCAAGGAGGCGCTGTCGGATAATCCACAATGCCCGCGCCCAGTGGAGCGGGCAAAATGATGAGAAGGCGTCTCGCTAGAGGTCGCGATGAACAGCTTTTTCACAATCCTGGTAGGCCAAGAAGAAATTGCTGAATCGCTTCCTTGAACTGGGGAAATGGTAATTGGCAAAAATATAGATGCCTCGCTTGGGGATAGTTAATTGAAATCCGCGGAACGAAATGACCATCGACGGAGGCGGGCTGTAGTGCCGTATTGGTATTTGGGAGAGGAGGGTCTTATGGTAACAACTTGATCTTTCAGTTATGGCTTCTAGTTTGACAAAAGCGTTTTCGGGGCATTGCAGTTGTCCGTTAAGGACTCCCCAGATACTAGGCCGATCATACCAGGACGGGATAATACCGCGCTGGCTTGATATGAGCCCGTGGGTATATTATCACGACCCTGCAACCCACAGCATCGACTACTCCAGCTTTCCATGCCGCTATCTCCCACCAACAATAGAGGCTGGGGCATCTCTTTACGACCATTAGACCAAATTGTATTTGAGCGCAATGCTCCTCCTTCCAACAAATTCAGGCCAGAAATTGAAATCCAAAACAGCGGTTATGTGCCATAATCGCGGTCGGGGGACCCTAAAACTCGTCCATGCACTGAGAATGTCCACCCAAACCGCCCCAAAATCACTCCTGCACCTTTCAAGTGATGGTCTGAGGTCCATAAAGACGCGTTTGTATCGACGTGAAGGTGGCGTTCTTCCAACAGGCCAGCGTCATGCTCGGCTGCCTGCCTACTGGCTGGCCATAGGCTCGGCTCCCGTTTATCGCGACACAGGCTGCAAACTGAACACTTTCCGCAAAATGGTTGATGTGAAACCATGACATCCGTTTTATCATTTGGTGTGCTGTTAATGCAATAGTTTCCTCCTATTCTCTTCGTGTGGTGCGAGTTTCAATGTTCGTGTGTGCGTGCGTATTGTATTCATGTACTCATGCTAACAGGCAAATATACATACATACATACATTCATACATACATACATACATACATACATACATACATACATACATACATACATATATGCATACATACATACATACATACATACATACATACATACATACATACATACATACATACATACATACATACATACATACATACATACATACATACATACATACATACATACATACATACATCTGTACAATTATATACGTCTATATGCGTACGTACACACACGTGTATGCATAAACGGGTCGATGGATGCATGTATGCGTGCATGTGCATGCGTGTGTCTTGTGTATACATTTCATATTTGAACCATTTATGTATATTCATAATGCATGTTTCTTTTTTGCAATATTCAAAAGCTAAATAACCTCTTTTGCTATTAATTGATCAAGAGGGTAAGCTAGTCGTAGTGAAGGCTGCCAAACGACGGCTCATAAGAAGCAATGTGAAATCATATCTTGTGAAATTTAACCATTGGCGACCGGTGACTCGCGGCCAGGTGCCCGGGAGGTCTTTTGTCAGAGGTATGATTGATGGTGAGGCGGTCCCGTTGAGATAGCGCTCGTTTGATTAAATTCCAGCGCAACTTAGCCAGTGTCGGAGACTAATAAGACGAAGCCGCCGGGTAGGAGGGGCTGGCTGCCATCCTCCGTCTACACCGTGGAGTCAACAGCCAACTGCACTTGATTTCCCATTGCAGGACGACGAGGCATTGAAACAAACCTCTATGGAGTCTATTGAGGGAGGGTGAGGTGTGTGGGGCTGGGGGGAAGCTGGGGGAGCGTGCTGAAACCTTACCCAACATGCATGTTCTTGCCCACTGGTCGACACTAATTCGCGGCCCGGTCTGTAGAGAAGTGGCCATTCTGCCTCCAACACATCTCACAACCCACCCACCAACCCCACCCATCCCCTTTCTCTCTCACGTCAATTCCAGCAGCCTCGGGAACACGCCATATCCGCCAGGCCGCATCCTCATCACTTCCCAGCCTCCGTATCCCGCTCCCTATAAGCCAACTGCCGGATTATGCAAATCACTCCGCCAAATTCGCCCGTTATGGTTTGATCAAACCGGCTCTAATTCATTTTACACGGTTGAGTGGGTTCAGTGGAAGTTATGAACTTATAAATCATCGCAGGTGGACGGACGATGGTAAAATGAAGCGGGGCTTTTAATAATAAGGGTCGCTGCTTCGACATATTGCAAATGCAATCATGGTGGAAATCTCCAGGACGAAGGTCCTCGGCCGGGCTGGAAGGGAGCTGTTATTTAATTTATATGATTACCCGCGGATACACAGGGAACCAATAGACGTGCAACTGTGGTTTTGAACCAAAATACAACGAGATTGACTATGCTTGGATATCTTACAAACACACGTTCATGACTCAATTGAACTCGTCACTGTAGCAGCCTGTCAGTGGTTTTCATTGCGGAATGACGCTAGCATAATTATCTTTATGAAAACATTCCCAGTGTCTGAGTTTGTCATTAAGATGTGAGACGATGCTTTCCCATTCCAGTGCCCCGCTACGCCCGTGTTGTCGAGTGAGAGTACGCATGTGACTGTATGGCTGCACCGCGTGTGTGTACAGGTTGAGATGACAGGGAGCAGTATATTTGACTACACGCATTATGATGACCACAAGGAGCTGGCTGAGCAGCTAGGCCTCAACACGTCACCCTCTCACCGCTACGGCTCACCCCCTTCCTCGTCATCAGCCACCGACGATAAGGCGGACGGAGACTCCCCATCGCCCGTATCCAGGGCTGTCACCCCGACCATGTCGGAACGAAGTAAGTCGGAGTCGTACCAACTACGATAACGAGAAATAACTCAGTAACGCATAGGTTAATTAATCACACATATCTCCTACCTGAGAAATAGTAACTTTGACTCTTCCCTATTCCTCTGACGGGAAATCACATTGTAAAGCATTGGTTAATTAACCACGAATATCACCTGCATAATAAAGTCGACTCGTCTCGTACCTACTCGTCTAAGGGGAAATGACATTGACAGGTTAAACATCTCTTGTAAGAAAGCCAACACACAACTGTTCATCATAACGTTGCTCAGATGCAATTGGTCTTTGAATGCGGTCAAGCAACATTAATCTTTACCATAAAGCTAGAAACGGATTAAGCACTCATTCATACAATGTGCTGCTTGCAATAATTTATCACTCTACAAATTTTACACCATCGCAAATAATGGTAATAAAATCTACACTCTATAAAATGAATATAAATGGAAGGCGGAAAGTATTATCAATATCGGCAGTAATCAAACGCTCTCATAAATCTCCAATAAATATACCACATATCGAAGTAATGGTAAGGCCAGGAGACGGGCCGTGCTATCAGACTCTCTGCCTCGTGGCCGTCGAGATGCCGGAATCAAGCCATCTTGCGCTCTTCTCTGTTAAGAGAACACGCGTGTTGACCCGCTCTGCCCCACGCTGTCACACTACATGCTCCCCTCTCGACCCCGTAATAGCCGAGCAGCTTGCAAATCTATTCAATATCTTACAGTCGCGCAGCATTCGTAGCCTCGTTCATCAATGCTTATGACAGAGTTACGCTACAGGGTGAGACACTGGCAACTACTGCCGGCTGACCTGGCGTCTGAACCGCTGTCTAACCCAGTCTGGCAAATTTCACGCCGTAATCCTCTTTAATGTCCCTATTTCGCCCCTTGGCAAGACTCATGAGCCGACCTCGAGTGACCGGAAATCCGTCTTCTGGAATGACCCCTGACCCTAACATGGCACGCGCTCTTGACAGATGAGGCTTCTGATTGGCTATCCCCTGGGATTCCCCTCAGCCTCGGCATCGGCGTTAAAGGGCGGCAAGGGAGCGTTCTGTTATTGATGATACGAACCTGTCTGCATTAGTATGCAAATCAGAGAGGGTGGTAGGGTTTGGATGCAGTCGGTCCCGGGAGCGCAGGGATCATAATACACAGGCATATGCAGGAGGCGATGACGAGAGAGTCATTCGGTCGACACGATGAAGACCTCAAGGTCTTTATAGAAATCTCACGCCTCAAAGGTCATAATTCATCCCTCCATCATAATCCCCCAAGTAGCTATGTATCAAGTTAACGGCACCATCCCGCCACGTAAGTTGTCTGGAAAGGAACTGTTTTGATATGATATGCGACTCTTCTCCATCAGTGTGACGTGCTGGTCAGCTAGTACCAAGACGAGCCGTCAATATGTGAAATAACAGATAGCAACTTCTACTAGCAACGATTGCGCACCAATGGAGAATGCAATATGAGCGTTTCATAATGCAAAATAGTTCATAACTCAACAATTATTTGTATTCATTTTATTTCTATATAATAGTATGTTGTCATTTCAGCTAGCGTTATGAACCCTAATCCAAGCAAGGGTTTCGAAAGGTGTTTCTGCCTGCGCATGAAGTCGACCCTGACGAAGCGAGGGGTCCACGCCAAATGCTCAGGCTTCCGGGTATGTGCCATAGCTCTCTTTTCTCGTGTATATCATTGATTGCTTGATGCTATTTCTTTGAAATAGGCGCACATGAATCAACCCTATGTTAATAGTTATGTACATATAATCTGTCCTGACAAATACGACGCCATCCAAAAACAGCCCCAAGGGGAGAAGCATTATCTGCGGGTTTGTGTTGACCTCAAGTACTGCGGCGGCTGCCCTTTGTCTCAGTAAATACCCCGCATGAGAAACCCCACGAATTTATTTTAATTGTGAAAATGGAAATTGGGCGGCGGAGTGATAGAAGACCCGGCGGCACTGCAGCGTGAACCAATATTATCGGCAACCACGAATGTTGGTGATCCCAGCTCACCAGCCTCCATCTTAAAGAAAACCTCTCTCCCGAGAAATGCAATTTTCGCACTAAATGGACTTAATGTTCTCGCGAAGAGAAAAGCCTAATTTATGACGTCGCGGTCCTTTTCTGGTCATTATAAGCGTATTAGTAGGCATAATTCTGGGAGGCAAATTATGTGGCGACTGTGGAGATTGGAGAGCATGGTAGCCCTTGATAGGGTTAGCGGTATGTGATGTATAGGTGCTTGCAGGAGCCCATACATCCCGTTTCCCTACCCATGACCTCAAATTACAGGTGGCTTGGCATCATTTATGTCGCAGATATGAATGCGTGTGAGCAAATGACGGCTATAGATCACCCGTGTTCTGTCAGGCAGGGCGCACATTATACACTGTTCACACAGTGATAAATGCAACTCACCGCCTTTTACGACGTCAGCTTTCTCAAGAGGGGCTATCCTTGGTGCTTCGTCTTCTCCTTTGACGCATGCTTTTCATCACGGGTTCGCCTCAGAATAATTTTTATGAAAAGATGGCGATCACTCCGCGCTTGTTTGCATGGCGGCAGCGGTCGGACGCTCTGGATCGGATGTTGATTTCGATTCTCATTACGCACCCAACCATAAGTGTAATCAAAGTATTCATTGTGTAATATGACGTGATCTTCTTTCACCTGTAGGTTGTACAAATCCTGGCCAGAATGAAAGCACAATACTCCTTCTCCTTAACGCGGAAACACCCCCCACAGTTACTAGGTCTTGTTGCCATGGCAATAGCTTTGCCTCCTCCTACCATCACGGAGCTGTTGATTGATAACGATATGTTTGTCACTCGACTCAGTCCGGACTTGAAAATCACCTACATAGAGCCGCGGTGAGTTGCCCTCAAACTGTTTCTGGTAATAAAGAGCAACGTTGAGTAGCTGCATATGTATTGCTTGGTTTATCATGATTTAACGTTTATAACTGGTGTGATAATAACCAGTGTCACTGGGAGAGCAATACATGTTTCTACATCAGATCACGCACAGGGCGTACCAAGGAACCTCTAAGTAAATGTCCAAGTTTGTTGTGCCTTCTGTGGTTGCATCAATGACATTGTTAAAAGGCAAGAACAACGCGGTTAACTTGCTATGATGTGGTGTTTCAGCATAGGGGACATGATGGACTTAACATCGGAAGACCTCACAGGCAGAAACCTTTATGACTACTGTCATGCCGAGGACCTACAGAAACTGAGGAAGGCCCATGTTGATCGTAAGCCCTCATACTATAAACGATCACATATCCCTCACATCACCCACTGTAATTGTGCTGGGCAAACATCGCAATAAGCACGCGTTCTGCTCATTGGCCATTCTCGTCAACACCCCACGTGGCTCGGCAGCCATCAGTGGATTGACTATGATTAAATGGTTTGTTTTTATTCTCCACCTAAGTATCACCGACCCATTATTCTTTACAATCGACATATCATTAATTCTACACGCAGACCGGTAGATGGGCACTATTTTCGTTCTGCGTGCCGAGTGTCGTAGAGTAGTTATACAGGCATAGATGAGTTATGAGGCAAGTTGGCGCTGTTTAAAATTCTCCCCGACCCTCTTGTGCTTCATTGTTATTCGCTAGATGGCGTTATGTGCGCTAATCAGATTTGATGCGTGTCAGAGTTATTAGCCTGGGTTGGTATTGCACGACGAACAGTAGTGGTGTGTTTTATTATATAAATCTACATTATACAGAAACCCGTCCCTTTGGGTCGCCCGCCATTGGCAGCAAATCGTCCATTGCTTCCTTTTGCAGCTTTCATGCCACGCTGGAGAGTTAGGGGCTGAAAATAATGTCGGCTCGACGGACCCGACACTTCGGATAGGGGCGAGATATAGCGCATGATTTCATCAGCCGCCTGGCCCGGGTCGACGGCCCCTTATGCCTGCTTGTGATCAGCCAGCTTCAGGCTTCTTTACAGGGCGTTAGTCTCTAGACACTCAGCTGGGATGGGGAGAAAATTAGTCTATCCTGCTTCTCACAGACAATAGCCGATAACGTTCATCCAACATTTATGGCCAATTGGACAATTTGCCCGGATCAAAGATGCACATCTCAATTTATATTAATTTTGAGTGAGATCCCGCGAGACACGACATCTCTGTTCTGTCAGACGACAAACCATATGGTAACGTTTATCGAGTGATGAAAGAAGTGCCAAATATGATGCCTTTCAGTGGTATAGGTCAGACCACCTTCGCCCTCGCCCCATCCATCCATCCCACCCCTACCCCCCTATCCCCTATTTGTCACCGTCGGTCGCGGCACACACCGAGTTGCCCCGTAATAACCTCGGTGCCAGAGAGCACGTTTGATGCTCCCTGAAATCGGATTATACGCGGACTTCAACGCGCGTCGTATCGCGCGCCGTTCTCACAATCAACTTGGACTGTCTGCGTTTACGACTAATAGAGCCCCGCAGTCATCTTTCTAATCGGATCCAGCCGCTTCGTCCGCGATCATCCCGCATCAGACAAACACACATTATTATTCATTATAAATGCTTGACTATAAACTATTAACATTAGGATTTGTTTTCAGTGTTAAACAAAGGCCAGGTACTCACCGATTACTACCGGCTCATGAACAAACATGGCGGATACGTGTGGATCCAAACCTGTGCCACAATCATCTGCAACTCGAAGACGTCTCCAGAGGACCAAAATATTATCGCCATAAATTACGTCCTCAGGTCAATATCAACCCTTCTCTGATTCACCTCAGTCACATCACGTGGTTCTATAAGTAGATTTCTACAAATCAATCTTCCTTTGCTGAGTCATGTGTCTGTCTGTTTGGGATGACAACCAACCTGCGGATTTTATTGTGTGGGATACGTTTAATAAAGACGGTCCCGGGGATTGTGTGTAATGACTTGATTCACATTTGGTGCATGGTTTGTTTGTTGGTGTAGTGGGATAGAATACGGCGGATGTGTTATGAATATGGAGCAGTATAAAGTCGTCTCACCTAACTGTGATCCCGACGTGTCCGACCAGTCGGAGTGTGAACACACCGAGAAAGGTAGCTACCAGCAAGTCTACGATTGCCATCACAGTTTTGTACCTATTTAATGTCTGCCATGATTATAAGACAATAAGTGCTCTGGCTAATACGAGTGGTTGCCTATTTTACTTGTTCAGCTGGCCGGAAAGAGCACCGGGTACCAGCGAGCAGGGACAGACTTCCGGATGCGTATGATCCGCCACATCCACCAGCTAAAAAGCGCAAGCAGTGCTCGTCTGCTCCAGTCGACTCCGAGATCTCGTCTAAAGCCTCGCCCGATGACGTCATGTTTCCCAACAACGACCTCGCCGAGTCTTCTATGAGTGGAATCTACTCGACGGATGACAGCAAGTTTGATAAGACGGGGAGAATTGACAACAAGAACTCGCGACGTAAAATGGATAAGCCCCGGAAACGGAAGAAGGAATGCGAGGATGGTGAAATTGAGAGTGTGGACGATGAACGTTCGTCTGCATTACGACCAGCGCCATCGGTGGGCGTTTTAGGCACCATTAATGACGATGGCACGACTGAAGGCAACCCCCTCATCAACCAGGGATGCCCTTCTGCTCCGTGTATGAGGACTGCCTCCCCAAGACATCCATCCCTCCTCTCAAACAACAGTCCTGACATCACAACCAAAATATGCTCGCCCTTACCGGAAGATCTCTCCGTACGACCTTTGACCACCCAAAGTCCAGTCACCGCGCAGACTCCGCCAGCAAGGTCATTGACCCCCAATGGTTTGACCAGCGCCATGGTTAGCGCGGCGCCCGAGCAGAATTGGGTGGATGGCGCCGAGGTGAATCCAGATATAAGTTCGGATGTGGTAACAGGTGGAGGTAGCTCGGTCAGGGATTTAGAAGAAGCTATGAACAAGCATTTACCCTCTATACAATCGTCTGAGGTAGAAGCCTACAGAGCTGGTCTGGGATCTGAGTACGCCGCATCGGTTATGGACTACCAAAAACACAAAGCAACCATCCAATGGATAGGTTCGCACAATACGCACCCCAGTGTCACGGACACATTGCCGGCCACCAACCTATTGCGGACTCTTTACGCCAGCAGAGAATCGGTGATACGCACAAACATTTACAATCCCCGTCCACAGTACTATGGAGATATGCAAAACACGCTTTTGACCCCACCGGGTGCTTCTGATGTCTACAAAGACACGTACAATATGCCTCAGCTGACTCAACCGAAGTCACCCCCCAGTACATACAGTCTCATGAATGGAGGGTACTCCACAAGTCCTATTAGTGTTGCCATGGCTACCAATATGACCTCTGACACATACTATGACCCCACCCTCCTCTGTCTCGCCCCAAGAAAAGTACGGATCAGCAGGGTATGTAGCCGAGCAGATGCATGCTGATATGACTGTATCTCAATTAAGACAGTACGATGCTGCTAACATGCCCATCAAACCTCACGCATACCCCCTTCCCGCTCATTCCAACAGCCACCTCTACGAGCGTTCTGCGTCACAGTATCCAGCGGGTGGTTATTACGGAACCACCCCCTCTGCTGGGTTCTCTTACAGTCACGTGCCTAGCCCTAACCCAGCTCACTATAGAGATGCTTCCAAAACCGCCAATGCATGGTAAATTCATTTACAGAAAAATGGCTGACGTATGTTGACTAAAAGCATCCGATGTTCTTAACTTGTGTGAAGAATGGAAAACAACACCCCAGTATTTGGAGGCTTCTGGCTTGACCTGCCGGGCTGTGACGTATGAATCCGACATTGTTAGTGTCTGACCTAATTTCGATGTCATGAAGTCGAGTTGTCTGGATTGAGACTGGTGACACATTGTCTCAAACTAGGCCTTTTAAGAAGAACAACTAGCATTACTTGTCTACACCAAAGACTTTATAATGCATGGGTTTCATTGTGTTGAATGTTCATGTGTTTTGACTGTCGATGTCTCGGTAATATACTAATATCGCTGTTGTTAGGGTTGTTTTCTTATGTGTGATCTCAATATTAATCGGATAAACTCTTTCATATTAATTGATGAATTTGGCACTCCTCTCGGTAGAAAATTTATATGTCAGCCAATTTTCTTTCGAAGGCCGCCATTTAAAAGCCATTTTGTGATGTTTTGTACATAGGGGTGAAGTGCCATAACTTCATGAACTCTGATGTAGATATTTAGATGGAAACAGTAGGATATATTACTCTAGTTGCTTCTCAACGTCATATTACCAGTATTAGAATATATATTTTCGGTTTCCCATTCTGATGACCCCGTTCACGCGTACACATATATATACTGAGAGCGGGCCAGTACAGTATTTTGTCATACCTTGGTTTTAATGATACTTTAATATTCTTCGCGGTCACATATGACATCATACTCGGTACCAATCGTGTTCTCCATGTTACCATAAACACTGAAAAACGAATATATAACTTAATTATCTATTATGTAAACCGGAACCTCAAACTTGTACATAGAGGGAATGATGTATCATCAAAAGAAACACTAGGAGATTGTATCAGAAATCCTCATAAAGCCAATATTATATTTATTGACAAATGCTGTTGTATAAGTGTGCATATATGAAATGTTTATGTCTATATGAAATGTGATCGCGTTGGTATTAAGCGAGTGTTTGGTTGTCCGACAACTAGCGTCTGTCTCACCTCCAAGTCACATTGACTGAGAACATGACCCCCCCTCCCCCTGGTGAATTCAACAAAGTTGTCACGTGCTTGTCTGTCGAGTGGGGTGGTCGGTTAACAGCGCCACACAACGTGTTATCGAGGAAGTATTCCAGCACGTACGTTCATCAATTTTCGGCTGGAAGTTAACAGGATTTTATTAGGGTAACCCCACACACATATTCAATGTGCCATGCTTTTTGTATAAAACGGGCGGTCATCTTAAATTGACACAAACGATGAGCTGTTTTTATCTTATATTATGTGTACCGTATTTAGCATTCATATGGCGTGTTTTGCGTACCAAATAACGTTTATGCATATTATCTAGCCATACACATGCATCTTATGTCAATAAAAGCATCAGTTATGTTGGAACCACGGCATTGGTGGTATTCTTGTAGCTCATCTTCGTAAACTCAGATCAACAAATATTGAAATGAATAGAATACCTTCCAAATTTATTTAAGTATTTTAATATACACAAGCAGAATATTATATTCATTATGAAAATGTATTATTCTTACAATTTCTTAATATATTATTGCATATTGTCGACAAGCATTTCACTAGATACACCCTGATGGACTTCCCAGCATTCCGTCAGCACTTACTGACCCTATCCCATGTATCCCTGCTCCACGTGACGCGATCAAGTGTTATCCATGTCGTAACAAGTCTTCTGTGTCAATGTTGATCTTCATCTCGACGAGCACGATATCAGCCAATATTAGAGCAAACACAACTTCAATCGCTAGGACTTTAATCCTCACATCCCACTAATGCTTCATGAGCAACTTTACATATCCACACATATCCTTGTGCGAGCTCAAGTGCGCTGGCCACCCAACTAAGGTGAAGTATATGAGCACACCTTTTCTTCAGCTGATTATTGATTCACCTGAAGGTAGCTGGAGATTCTGTCAGGTATGACCCCGTGGGAAATGTGCGGAAGTAATAGAAAGCTGTCGTTGGAATCATAGTTGGGTGCTTGAGAATCAGTGTTACTGTGCGACTACCGAATGATAATTGTATGCTGGCGAAAACATTTCCATTGTTTTAACAGCTATATGAGGTATTGTTTTGAGACGACAGTGTTCACCCGCGGGGGACTATGTGTGTGTATACGATATGCTATCATTTTAAAACGCTAAGACTGAACTCTTTTTATTATCACAGTGGAGACATGAGATGCAAAGAATGTTTTCAACACAGTGGATACATGAGATGCAAAGAATGTTTTCAACACAGTGGAGACATGAGATGCAAAGAATGTTTTCAACACAGTGGAGACATGAGATGCAAAGAATGTTTTCAACACAGTGGAGACATGAGATGCAAAGAATGTTTTCAACACAGTGCAGACATGAGATGCAAAGAATGTTTTCAACACAGTGGAGACATGAGATGCAAAGAATGTTATCTAGGGGATTATTGTTGATGTTGCAATATATCCGCCAATCTTCATATCCTTTAATAAGTGTTTTAAACATCGGTGAGCTGGCAAATAAAAACGTGTAAACTTTCAACAAAAGCATTCATTATTGAGCGTATGACTGCTATAGTCATTCAATGTTGCACAGAATACTCGTAACAAATGTTGAACTAGCATAGCTTTGACGAATCGCGCCATTTCCTTTGCCAAAATATAAAGCAAATACAAAATCGTTAACGAAACCAATTAGTGCAGGTTGTGTTGATTAAATTCCATTCTTGTAATTTAAAGAAAAAAATTAAAAATATTAAATAACAGCTGTCCCATTCAGGTGCCAATTAATAGGACTAAGCCCTTGCAACTTCGCCTAGCCGCTTGGCAACCGATCATGAGCATCCACTGTTATACATAAGCATTGACCGATCTTTTTGTAGCAGCATAAAGCAAATACAATGCTACACAAACTCAATTTCTATGCATGCTAAGCTGCGTTCAATAAGAGAATACACTGATAGTTGCTATATGATGTATATATAGAGATATATATATATATATATATAGATATATATATATATATATATATATATAGAGAGATAGAGATCCCTCTCTATATATAGATATATAGAGAGAGAGAGAGATCTATATATATATATACAGAGTCCTATATAGATAGATCTAGATCTATATATCGTATTTCCCTCTAGAGATATATATATATAAAAATATCTGAGCAGAGAGAGAGGGGAGAGATCTCTGGTCAAAGAGAGAGCAGAGAGAAAGAATCAAATCTTCTCTATATATATATATATATATATATATATATATATATACATATATATATATATATATATATATATATATATATATATATATATATATATATGAATATATATATATATATATATATATATATATATATATATATATATATATATATATATATATATATGTACATATGAATATTTATATATCATATGAACATTTTAAAAGATTTTGATTTATTTACGTTATGTGCAACATAATGAACGAAGATTTGTGCCGTAGTTCCAAATTCTAAGCAATACAGAGAAACCTGATATAGAAAAAAAATAATCTGCAGATGGTTCTGACCCAAATCCAGATGGGTCAGAAACCATCTGCAGATGGGTCAAATCGGCAAAGGGGTTCTATATTGATATATCTATATATATAAGAGAAGATATATCTATATATAATAGATAGAGAGAGGAGAGAGAGAGAGAGAGAGAGAGAGAGATCTCTCTCTCTCTAGATCTCTCTATAGAGAGAGATAGATAAGAGAGAGAGATCGATCTCTCTCTATCTAGAGATTCTCTAGAGAGAGAGAGAGAGGGAGATCTCCCTCTCCTCTATATCGAGATATAGATCTCCCTAGAGAGAGAGGAGATATATATCTAGAGGGAGTAGAGATATCTATCTAGGAGAGATCTAGAGATATATATATAGAGAGATAGAGAGAGATAGAGATATATCCATATATATCTCTCTATATATATAGATCTATATCTCTACTCTCTATCTATATCTATACTATCTCTAGAGGATATATACATAGAGAGATCTACAGATAAAGAGAGAGAGAGATATACTCTCATATCTCTGAGAGAGAGATATAAGAGAGAGAGAGAGAGAGATATATAGATTCTATATAGAGAGAGAGAGAGAGAGGAGGAGAGATAGTATCTAGACATAGATCTCTCCTTCCTCTCTCTCTCTCTCTCTAGAGAGGGATATCTAGAGAGATATATATAGATACAGAAGATATAGTCTCTATAGATATCTATCCTCTATATCTCCTCTATCTCTCTATATCTCTCTCTACAGAGAGAGAGAGAGAGATCTCTCTCTCTATCTCTATGTCTCTCTATATATCTACCTCTATATCATCTATCTCTATATCTCTCTATATCTCTCTATCTATAGGAGAGAGGATCTCTCTCTCTCTCTCCCTCTCTAGATATCTCTATATCTAGACCTCTATAGATATATATCTATCTACTAGAGAGATATATAGAGAGGGATCTATATATATATACATATATACATAGATCTATATATATAGATATATAGGGATATATAGAGATACTATCTATCTATACATATAGATATATACAGATATAGAGAGAGAGGATATATATCTATCCAGCAGGATATATATATATATATAGATATCCCTATCTCTATAGATAGAGATATCTCTCTCTAGATCTCTCTATCTCTAGAGATCTCTCTCTATATATAGTAGAGGAGAGAGAGATATATCTCTCTCCCTCTCTCTCTATAGAGACTCTCTCTCAGAGAGAGATCTCTAGATCTCTATTCTATCTCTCTCTCTCTAGATCTCTCTCTATCTCTCTCTCTCTCTCTAGAGATAGAGAGATAGAGATCTCTATTCTCTCTCTCTCTCTCTCTATAGGAGGGAGAGGAGATCTCTCTCTAGAGGGAGAGAGAGGAGAGAGATCTAGAGATATAGAGAGAGAGGAGAGAGGGAGAGAGAGAGAGAGAGAGATCTCTCTCTATCTCTCTCTCTCTCTCCCTCTCTCTCCTCTCTCTCTCTAGAGAGTAGAGAGATCTCACTCTCTCTCTCAGAGAGAAAGAGAGAGAGAGAGATCTCTCTCTCTCTCTCTCTGCTCTCTCTCTCTCTCTCCTCTCTCTCTCTCTCTCTATCTGTCTCTCTCCCCCCCCCCTATCTCTCTCTCTATGTCTATCTATATAGAATAGATCTCTATCTCTCTCTATATATATATCTCTCTGTCTCTCTCTCTATCTATATATATATCTATCTCTCTCTCTCTCTCTCTATATCTATCTCTATAATATATCTCTCTATCTCTCTCTATCTATCTATATATATCTATCTCTCTCTATCCCTCGCTATATATGTCTGTATACATATCCTATGTCTATGTATTAAGTTTATATAGATATATCCATACATAATTCCGACGTTATGACCACATATTATGACCGCTATGTACTGTTGCAATGCGCTCCAATATGTGTTATCATAACGTGATCGTTTGCTGGCTTTCGAACTGTTAGTCATAGTTATTCAGGTTCCCCTTGATTGATTATTTCACGCAGAATTGCAATTATCTTCCAAGACTCTTGTTTTCAACTGCACTTGTATTCTGGGTCTTGCAAGGGTTAAGTGCAACATGTGTTACCTTCATCATGGATTTGAGTGCAACATGGGTTACGTGCAGCGTGGGTTAAATGCATCATGGGTTACGTGCATGATGGGTTAAGTGCAACATGGGATACATACAGCATGGGTAAGTGCAATATGTGTTAAGTGGTCATGGGTAACGCGCATCATGGGTTAAGTGAAACATGGGTCCCGAACAGTTGTGGTTACGAGCAGCATGGGTTAATGCAACATGGGTCACGAACAGTTGTGGTTACGATCACCATGGGTAAAGTGCAACATGGGTTAAGAGCAACGTGGGTTAAGTGCTACAAGGGTACGTGCATCATGGGTTGAGTGCAACAGGGTTACAAAAAACATGGTTTAAGTGTAGCATGGGTTAGGTGTAACATGGGTTACGTGCATCATAGGTTAAGTACATCATGGATTCGGTGCAACATGGGTTAATTGCAACATGGGTACCGTGCAAAATGTGTTCAGTGCAACATGGTTTGTAGTTCAATACTTAGGAGATGGTGCTTTATAATTGCGGTCCATAAGCCTCGATAGCATCAAATCATTTGCTTGTTCGGTTATAGTTATCTTTAGTACGTTTATTGTTCCTTAGTTACCTTTAACCACAAGGTGCTGTTCATTTCTTGCATATCTCTACACGTCTATATTTACGCCATGAAATGCTCAATTAATCCAGCGTGCGTTATAGTGTAGTGGTCAGCATTTACAAAGATGATGTAAGTTGCGCATCATATGGTATGGGCGCCATCATCATGCACAGCTTTTATGCACTAAAAACTACAATACAAAACACACCGACATTGTAAATGTGTGACCTGTAGTGATTCCCTACCTGCTAGACAGGTAGGTCAGTGGCGAGTCTTTCAACAGATGTGTGTAGTTGTCTCCGTTTGATAATCAACGATAAGGACTCATGCTTGTGAAGCTGATCTTTATTAAGACCGTCAACTGGTACAGAAAACACAGATGATAAATCTTGTCTATCAAAACACATCAGAAGAAAAAATGCCAGTGGTGCGGCGGACCGCAGTGTTGCAAGCGTGACCGGTGTCCAGCTAAAGATGCCCGTAATGTCACATCCAAGGACAGCTGGGTGATGTGAGCAAACAATCTAGGCAGAGATCTGTCAAAACACGCAGAAGCCAATGTCGGTCGAGGTCACAAAAAGTGCAGCATGTTGCCTTCTCTGTTGAGAGTTCCAGCGACGAAGCCGACGATGGTCCAGTCTCCCAGTTCAAACATCTAACCTACGATGTTCACAGCATTGCAAGTGAGCACATCACACCATTATGGCTGACAACTGACGCAGATTCTAATGAGATACACGAGGTACAAGTCGAGATTGATACAGGGGCAGGGTGTAATGTAATGCCCAAATACCTGTACAGAAACATATTTGGCAACACCAAGGTTATTTGCATGTACAACTAGACCATGAATTAAGCATGCTAACAAATATAGCAGTGTTAGTACAGTTGGAAGAAGGAACGGGGGTTGCCTTGTGTATACGAATAACTACTAACAGCATGACGTGGCTCTACTCATGTTGTTTCATGCAACCGGGTTGAAATCCATGAAAATGCAGTTCCGAACCACAATTGCAAAGATCATCACTCCCGAAGCTTGACTATACACACATAGAAGCCATACAGAAGATGAACCAGAAACCTTCTAAGGTACAGCGCGAGACAGCTTTGAGCCCAAAACCATCAACACCAGCAGCTGCCTGACCTCACAGGATTGTGTGTCCACCAAAAGGACTGACAGAGACTGTGCTACCAACCCATCCTTCCATGATCCAATACCACACCAGATTGGATATCCAATACCACACCTGATTGGACATCAAATACCACACCTGATTGGACATCCAATACCACACCTGATTGGACATCCAATACCACACCTGATTGGACATCCAATACCACACCTGGTTGGACTAGGAAATGTAAAACGTCATACAATGTACTAGTGGAGCGAAATCACAACTAAAGTGAACAAGAACTGTGCACGTCGAGTAAGGACATTACAAACTGTTCGTCTTCAGTTTACATCATTTTAACTTAATAGTTGTTTTCTCCAAACATGGGAGGATGTTATAGAATAACAATATATTCTGATGTTGAATTCTTACTATTAACGTTATGATTACTCAATTGTAACCAGGACATGATATACAGGCTATGATGAACTGAATATATAATCAGATATGTACACATGTGCTTTCGATGCTGTCAGCTTTAAAGCTAAATATCTTCTCAGAAACCACAACAATAGTTTAATGCATTATTATCACCCTTACATTGTTGAAACATATATCACCCTTGAAGAAATTTTTTTCCAGCCGAATTTTCGCCCTGATAAGTTGTCATTGGGGTTATCTTCTTTGAACAGTTGTGATTGTCCATCACCTCGCCCCTGTGAAACACCATTTTTATAAGGTAATTGACATTTTCTCTTTTTTGGTTTGAAATATGAAACTGTTTGATCTTATAGCAGCAGCTCACAGCACTAGCTCTTTCGAACTAAGAACGGGAGTGATGCATGCACTCCCTCTTAGTTCTGGCGTCCAACGCATATTCCCGGCATAAGTCAACGGAATCATCAAGAGTTCCGCTGCTTTATCTAGTTTTAGCTAATAAAATCAACTCACCAAACATTTATAGGACCAGAAGCTGAATTTCAGCAACAACAGTATCCTGTTAATAAGTATTTTGGCCTAAAACACACCAAACGGTAATATCTGAGCCCACTAGGCAACATGGCGGCGAGGCGGCGGAAACTGACCAGCGGGAGGATTCACCAATTGGAACATAGGCGAGACTACTCACAATACGCGGGTTCACAGGGACTATTTGTGGCACGAAGCTAAAAGCTAAAATGACCTTGTCTAACATGTAGAAAAGGCCACTAACATTCACTGTCGCACAAATATCACACCGAATCACGAAGAAAGCAATGAAAACCTGGGGAAAAGGCGACAGGAATTATCAGCTATATTTTTTAGCCTATGTTCTCACCGCCTTATTTACATCGGAAGTTTCTGGGGCTGTCTGGGATATCGTCATCCGCGCTTGTATTTCGGAAGAAAATATCACCGGTAAACTTGGAAAGTTATCGAAAATATAGTTTTCCGCAGACGATAGGAATATGAAACATTATCTCGAACCGAATTAGATAATAACTTTCGACACTGATCGCCCGAAACCCGTCAGAACATGCATATTTCGTGAAAAAAGTGGCGAGTTCTGGGATGATCGAATGCATCGACCAACAAATTTAGCTTAAACTGTTGGACCGACTAGGTGATAAATAGAACCTGACGTTAGTCTTTTGGGCTACACAGCACATCTATGAGGATAATGACAATATTGTAAAACCCACTTCAGGATAATGACAGCATTGTCAAACTCACTTCAGGATAATGACAGCATTGTCGACTCACTTCAGGATAATGACAGCATTGTCGAAGCACTTCAGGATAATGACAGCATTGTCGACTCACTTCAGGATAATGACAGCATTGTCGATACACTTCAGGATAATGACAGCATTGTCGACTCACTTCAGGATAATTACAGCATTGTCGACTCACTTCAGGATAATGACAGCATTGTCGACTCATTTCAGGATAATGACAGCATTGTCGACTCACTTCAGGATAATGACAGCATTGTCGACTCATTTCAGGATAATGACAGCATTGTCGACTCACTTCAGGATAATGACAGCATTGTCGACTCACTTCAGGATAATGACAGCACTGTCGACTCACTTCAGGATAATGAGACCTTTTTGACTCACTTCAGGATAATGACAGCATTGTCGACTCACTTCAGGATAATGACAGCATTGTCGAGCACTTGATAATGACGATTGTCGCACTTCAGGATAATGACAGCATTGTCGGATAATGACAGCATTGTCGACTCACTTCAGGATAATGACAGCATTGTCGACTCACAGCTTCAGGATAATGAGCATTTTCGACTCACTTCAGGATAATGACAGCTTGTCGACACACTTCAGGATAATGACAGCATTGTCGACTCACTTCAGGATAATGACAGCATTGGATCATTATCATATTTAGATCATGGTTATTTTCTGATCAGTCATACAATAGAGAGTAGCAATACTTTTCGTCTCCGCTTGTCAAGGAAGTTCGTCACAATGACCTTAGTTTTACAGGTGTGACTCAAAACATAATATTGTGCGAAGTAATATATTTACAATTACAAATTAGTATAGTGCTGTCTTGTCCTGGATTCCAGCTTACAAAATTAGTTCACCAACCAGTCAGCTGTCCGGCTATTGCAGTGTATGGCAAATTCCATACATTTTGGTGGCACGTTTTGGTTGGACGTTATGATTCTGACGCCGTGATGACGCTGCAACCATGACAGTGTGAAAACTTTCATATCCAACCTACTGACAACCAAAATATGACGTCATGATATGACGTTGTCACAACGTCTTTCAAACCAAAAAAATGCCCACTGGGTTGCTTTTCGATAAACCGGTTTTAGATTTGACCTTGCATAACTCGGATGATCGCATTAAATGGCCTTCCTATTGATGAACCGACCAGCGGCCCAGTCAGAGCTATTGGCAAGTGTTAAGTGAACCACAGCATTTAAAGAGAACGGTCCACAACCACATCCACCATCTTTGTAAGCACCACATTATAAGCGACGGAAACCCCAAGTATTTTATTTTTGCATTATGGCTTGAGAAATAATGATAGTGTACAACCCAGGTCAAGTTTAATCTTTAACCTTAAAGTTAATCAACAAGTGAAGTAAGTAAAAAAAGCCGTATGCTATATAAGTTAATAACGCAGCATACCTAGCAGTGTAAAAACCCAAGAAGAAACATTTATAAGACGTCTAAACAAACTGCAAATATTACGAACATTATAAGAAATCGATTCATTAGAATTCCTGCATGATTATAAACCCAATTTAATCAATACCCCAGGAGTAAATGTATGACGTATTTATAAGCTATTTTGCGTGTTATAAACCATCCGACGAACATACATAATGCGATATCAGATCTCGAATGGATATGTGTACAACGGTGAGCATAAATCTTGCATGACCATCCAAATCTACATTGCACATGTTATTCGACATGGAACAGACGTCGGTTACAAGGCTTGTCAGGCAAGAGGAGGAAGAGCAGCCCTCCAGCCAGCCCGGAGGAGCTTATGCATCGCCTCTCTGTCGTCGGCATATGCTTTCTGGGAGACGCAGTTGACGTTCTCGGCGGCATCCACGTCATGGTCATACATTTCTAAACTGTGGATACCGGTAGTTGGTGTGTAGCGAGGTGCATCGTATGTCAACCATTCAGCATATCTATACCGGTCTGTACGCATGCTGTATCCCATGATGACGTCACCGCTGATATACATCCGGGGATATTGAGAGAAAGCCGCCTTCTTCCACGGTCGACTGGCATTGTACATGAGCGGTACGAAGCTGACGCCCTCCGTACATAACCTAACGTTAGAAGAGTCTTTGGGACAGAGCGGGACTTGGGGAAGCCCAGCGACTTCTGCTAGCGTCGGGAAGAGGTCAACGAACTCCGTGATGGCTTCTGTGACGATGCCATCATTTGTCACGCCCGGGACACTCACCATCATAGGCGCATGCGTGGCCAATTCAAAGTTAGTGCACTTGGACCACGCTCCGTGTTCGCCCAGCTGCCACCCGTGATCTCCCCACAGGCTTACTATCGTGTTATCCCGTAAACCTAGCTCGTCCAATGTATCCAACACTTGTCCAATGAGAGAATCCGTGTAGGTGACAGCCGAGTAATACGCCCGCCTCAAATCTAGTACCACATCATCTGGTAACGAGGCGTTGATGCCTCCATACCAAATGTGATCCTGGAAGTCCCCGTATTGTCGCAGTTCACCGTTATAAGCCCAGGCTATTTCAGGCATGCCTTGAGGTGCATATGGGTTTGGGGGTAATTTCACTTCATCAAGTGGGTACTTTTTGTAGAAAGACTCGGGAACAAGGAATGGTAAATGAGGTCTGTGGAAACCAACAGCGACAAAGAATGGTTGGCCACCAGTTTTTGTCAATGGTCCGACGCGCTTCAGCGTCTCAATAGCGTGAGCAGCTATTTGCATATCTTCAAGAGGATGCTCCATGACTTCAGTGTCATTTGCCGCAGTCCACGATCTGTGCATGTGTTTCTCCCAATGCTGATTATCGGCGTGAAAATATTTCTCGGACCATGAAATCGGATCGTCATTTCCTGAACTATGACCTGGGTGGAACACTTTACCCATTCCAATGGATACATAGCCATTGTCCTTGAAATGTTGAGGAATGGTCGTGAAATTACCCCCCTCCGTGCGGAAATAATGCAGGAAATCGTGTACTTTAGTAGTATCAGGTCGGCGACCAGTAAGGAGAGAGGTACGACTTGGTGAGCATAATGCCTGCTGAACATAAGCTCGCTTCAAGAGGAGACTGCGCTTAGCCAGACCATCGATATTTGGACTGATGATGTTTGGATGGACTGGGGAAGGGAAGTCTGCTCCCTCGTAGCATCCCAGCTCCGGTCTCAAGTCGTCAACGACCAGAAAAAGAACATTCTTTTGTTTAGATGACACAGCGACCCAGAAGAGAGACAGCACCGTCAAGGCGCTGATCGATATGACATCCTAGCTCTGTCTGGAACCTGCAATCAACAAAATACTTGACGTAAATATATGACGACGTCAAGCAGCATTAAGAGAAGAAAGGTGATTGAAAGACAAAACACACAAACAATAGGAGAAATAAGTTATAGTGGCTGTAGCACTCTGGTCTATGCGACACGAAATCGCTCACAAGATGCTAAAATGATTGTATATGTTCGCTATATATTTACTTATTGTCTCATTGGAAAGCCCTTGTAATGAGAGCCAGGAAAAAACGGTCGGAATATTTTTCTCCCTAGTTTCAATATGTTATACCCGTTATGACTAGAGACTCGAGCGTGGGTATGCTTAGCTCCGGGCGAACGGTAATATAAATATAAACCGTTCTGATACAACAGTTTACGCGCGTCGACGGAAACGCGTTTGGCTAATGTGCTGCAGGACGCATCTAGATAATAACATATATCAAGAGCCTGTACAAAAAATAGACTCACTTACTTTTCAACATGATTTTCAAAAACATATTATGACAAGATTAAATCATGAAGGTTTAATTGGCGCATAGATGTTAAATGATAACGCAGATGTCTAAGTTCATGAAGAGTTGATTTTTAGTATCCAAAGTCATACTTGGGGCAGTCAAGTGCATTACGAGAAACTCCCCCTGGGGTGACAAAACGATATTTCGCTTATTACTCGGAGGTCAACGTGTAATATCAGGCATCCACATTACTTGATAAAAAAACATGACATCAAAAGTTATTCTCCATTGGGAGTTTTTCTCTAATACGTTGATTTTAAGTTTGCAATGAGTCTTCAATATGAGAAGGGTCCATGTGAGATTGCTAACTTTTTCAGAGCTACCTCAAATGATTATCCATTGGATTCACAAAATACACTAGATTTTTCAAACCACTTTTTCTCTAATGACTAAGTGGCCAAACGTCATAAGCGACTGATTGTGGTTTTCAAGGTTTTTTTTCAAATAAGCTGGTTGCCCCTTATAAGTCACCTTATCATGCAGGTGGATATAATGGACCTGTTCTACCCCCTGACCACAGACAGATGCCAGACTAAAGGTATATGATAAGCTCTGCTCATCTACTCAGACTGTAGAAACGTTATGATTATGCTACGATTCAAACCTCAGTATTAATGCTGACCATCTATATTCAAGTACGTTATGATCTATCGGTAGTCACACAATGCGGGCTTTGAATGTGGACCTTGTATACGAATAAAGAATACAATCTGTTGCCATCTGGTAAGTGAATGACAAGTGAGAATACGACATTGGCGACGAGGACAAATAACGGTTGTTCAAACTTCGTCATTCATACGAGGATCGACTCTGAAGCCTCGGCGTAAATAAACGAAGCAGAAATAACATAACATGTGTTTAGGTGACCTATAGAACTCTATATTATTAAAAAGTTTCGCTCACAAGAGAACTTGTTTTAGCGATCTCAGTATTTTAAAATGGTGATATCAAAATTCATTCTGATCGAAGGAGATATGTCATATACTCAGACTATAGGAACGTTATGATTATGTTATCATTCCAATCCCTTTATAAATGTTGATGCCGAAAATGTTAAGTACGTTGTGATCTCTGTACAGTTACATGATACGCGTCTTAAAAGTGGATCCGTTATGCGAACAGAGAAGTTCAACCTGTTGCCATCTGGGCACTGAACATCAGGTGAGAATGTGACAAACACAGCTGGGAATTAATACACAAGGTTAAGATGCAGGAGTAAGATCAAAACTACCTTCACCATCAGACAACAAATAGTAGCCCAGCGGGCCGAGGAGCATTGTGACCACAGGGAAACAGATCGCAAAGGGCAATTGACGGAAGACCTCAAGAAGGAGACGACACACATGTTATGATATATATAAACAAGACGATTAAAGTAAAGCAAATGAATAGTGATTCATGCGAATCCCAGGCAATGGAGCTTACACTCAACAACAAAGACATTTTCACTAATCAAGCAATAGATACTGTGAACTGAGAAACAATGACATACGTCTCGGGGATGTGCGCTTTACGGCTCATGTTGAAGTTACAGTCTTCTGATTGGTCGAGGCGACCACGTCCCCGAATTGATCAGACAGTTTCATGTGATTTTAAGTGGCGTGTTCACATATTTTGCCGGTAGGAGGTGCCAGTAAGCGTTAGGTTTATGTATGAGGACGAGAAGCGGAACCTACATGGGTTGTGAGGATGAGTAGAGGACCCTATATGGGGTGTGAGGACGAGTAGAGGACCCTACATGGGATGTGAGGCAAGTAGAGGACCCTACATGGGATGTGAGGACGAGTAGAGGACCCTACATGGGGTGTGAGGACGAGTAGAGGACCTCACATGGGGTGTGAGGATGAGCAGAGGACCTCACATGGGGTGTGAGGATGAGCAGAGGACCCTTCATGGGATATGGCAAGTAGGGGACCCTACATGGGTTGTGAGGATGAGTAGATGACTCTACATGGGTTGTGAGGATGAGTAGAGGACCCTACATGGGTTGTGAGGATGAGTAGAGGACCCTACATGGGGTGTGAGGACGAGTAGCGGACCTCACAAGGGGTGTGAGGACGAGTAGATGACTCTACATGGGTTGTGAGGATGAGTAGAGGACCCTACATGGGTTGTGAGGATGAGTAGAGGACCCTACATGGGGTGTGAGGACGAGTAGCGGACCTCACAAGGGGTGTGAGGACAAGTAGAGGACCCAACATGGGTTGTGAGGATGAGTAGAGGACCCTACATGAGGTGTGAGGATGAGTAGAGGACCCCACATGGGGTGTGAGGACGAGTAGAGGACCCTGAATGGGGTGTGAGGATGAGTTGAGGACCCTACATGTATACATAAACCCAACGGGGACAACGATTTCGCTACTTTAGATTAGCAAGTTTACTGTACCCGGAAATTCCTTGATCGTCTGTCCTACGTCCGGGGCAAAGAAATCGCGAGCTCGGATTGGACAATCTAAATAAGAGCTCTAGTCAGAACTCGCGATTTCTTCGCCCCGGATGTATAGGGCATCGGCTTCTGCGCAGGCTAGGTTAATAAAATAGCGTTTGAACTCGAAAAAGTACCCTTATGGATGGCAAATGTCGGGGCGGATGGTTTTGTTAGATAAAATGACATGTTCTCAATGGACATGGGGCGCGCCAGGCTCGTAAACGGGACTAAAGATGGTTTAGGCGAGATCTTTGGTGAGCTGGTGGCGAAATCGTTGTCCCCCTTGGGTTTATGTATACATAGAAGACAGCGGCCGGCAGGCAAAAGCAAATCCCTGTGGTGCATACGGGTTTGGGGGTAATTTCAATTCATCAAGTGGGTACTTTTGTAGAAAGACTCGGGAACATATGGCACGTGGTAGACGCTACTAGGCATCCAAAACTGAAAGGAATGGTAAATGAGGTCTGTGGAAACCAACAGCGACAAAGAATGGTTGGCCACCAGTTTTTGTCAATGGTCCGACGCGTTTCAGTGTCTCAATGGGGTGAGCAGCTATTTGCATATCTTCAAGAGGATGCTCCATGACTTCAGTGTCATTTGCCGCAGTCCACGATCTGTGCATATGTTTCCCCCAATACTGATTATCGGCGTGAAAATACTTCTCGGACCAGGAAATCGGATCGTCATTTCATGGGCAAAGTGTTCCACCATTTCCACCAATTCCATTGATGGTGACGGGTCGGTAAACATTATAGGTACAGACGTTCACGTCACACAGGGCGACATTCAGATATGCGTGACCAGTCTTTATCAATAGGCCACACCAGGGAAAGTCATTGCTTCTTATATTTCCCCTGGATGTAAACATGTATACTTTGGGTTGAAAATCAAGCCGAAGAGTTTCATTGATGGGCCATTCCCTTTATAAACTTTATAGACTGTCAATAAGTCGAATTTCGCTTGGATGAACAAGAAGAGGGATGTTGGATTGATACGATGATTTTGTGGCTGTACTAATACGCGAGGCTTAGAAACGAATTGTGAGAAACAAGGCTGCCCTAGGTAAGTGTGAGCAGCCAAACGACCCATCGGCGAATGTTACCATCTTTTGTTTGACTAAAAAAATCATGTTGGAAGAGGCCGTGAATGAATTGGGCTGAACAACCTGAGTGGCTCGTAGTACTCAATGCCGGCCGCTGATTAGAGCAATCAACTCCAACTGGCCCAATCAGAAAGTGTTACGTTGGAGCACACAGAACATCTATTTCCAGAGCGATTTGAAAATTGCACCTTCTATAAACTGAGCTAATCAAGACAGGTTTTCTGTCACCTGAATCGTTCACAGAGATTGCCTTGGCGTAGTCCTGAATGAGAAACACACTTTGTATAAATGAAAACTGGAAATGGAAAGAGCTTGAACTTGATTCGTTCAGCGCGATGTTTCTTTCGCCCGGGTGGCGAGATGGTTTTGGGGTCACAATGCCAACGACCAGGTTCTAGAGTTTCTTTAGTGCCACATTTTCTGCTATATCTCAAAAGTGTATTTTAATAAAAACCATCGAAATTCTGTTGCGAAACAAATGACAATGACCGATTCTTCACAACAAGTCCAATCACGATGTGAGTAGTAAAACAAATATAGCACGTGGTAGACGCTACTAGGCATCCAAAACTGAAAACGAACGGAGTTTTGAGCATAAAAATTAAAAAACATGGTACTGCGCACGCGCAAGTACACAACAGTGCTGCTACTCGTTTGCACATTTTTTAATGCTAAGTTCTGTTCTGCTTTCTACGCATTGATATTGTCAAATTATGAATGATTTGATATTCCTAATACCAAGAAAGGATCACACTCGAATAATTTCCGCAGCTTCACTAAAACGGAAAATATATTGAGAAACATGCATATCTATCTTGTAGATATTTAACTGATCGCTCTTTACAATCATAAGACTCACTTCCGAATTGAATATCATTCCTCGGGCATGTTGTAGTATGAATAAGAAACGGACAGCACAGTTACAAACGAAGTATTAATGTATATATGTTCCTAGGCATCAACCTATGTTATACATGAAAAATAAACATATAAACATCAAAATTGTCTGCTTCCTGTAAGACTACCACATATAAGTAGAAAAATACGTCTCAAAAAGTGGAATGCTAATTGCTAGAAGTTTGAGCTGCCAAGAACATGGCTTAATGTCAAAAAGATGTTTGAAGATAATAGCTGAGATGACAATGCACAATATTCACCTCTCTGTATTGAAATAATAGCAGAGAGATTTATGTGTTGAGGGGAGGGAGAGCAGCCCTCCATCCAGCAGTAAGGAGCTTGTGTAGTGCCACTGTCTCCTCAGCATAAGCTTTCTGATGAGCACAGTTGACGTTCTCATCAGGGTCCAAGGCGTGGTCATAAAGCTCCCTGGCGTGGCCTCCACCGACCGGCTTGTATCGGGGAGCGTCGTAATTAAGCCATTCTGTGTACCTATACTGGTCTGTACGCATGCTGTAGCCCATAACGACATTACCACTGATCACCATGCGGGGATATTGAGAGAAAGCCGCCTTCTTCCACGGTCGACTGGCATTGTACATGAGCGGTACGAAGCTGACGCCCTCCGTACATAACCTAACGTTAGAAGAGTCTTTGGGACAGAGCGGGACTTGGGGAAGCCCAGCGACTTCTGCTAGCGTCGGGAAGAGGTCAACGAACTCCGTGATGGCTTCTGTGACGATGCCATCATTTGTCACGCCCGGGACACTCACCATCATAGGCGCATGCGTGGCCAATTCAAAGTTAGTGCACTTGGACCACGCTCCGTGTTCGCCCAGCTGCCACCCGTGATCTCCCCACAGGCTTACTATCGTGTTATCCCGTAAACCTAGCTCGTCCAATGTATCCAACACTTGTCCAATGAGAGAATCCGTGTAGGTGACAGCCGAGTAATACGCCCGCCTCAAATCTAGTACCACATCATCTGGTAACGAGGCGTTGATGCCTCCATACCAAATGTGATCCTGGAAGTCCCCGTATTGTCGCAGTTCACCGTTATAAGCCCAGGCTATTTCAGGCATGCCTTGAGGTGCATATGGGGTTTGGGGGTAATTTCACTTCATCAAGTGGGTACTTTTTTTGTAGAAAGACTCGGGAACAAGGAATGGTAAATGAGGTCTGTGGAAACCAACAGCGACAAAGAATGGTTGGCCACCAGTTTTTGTCAATGGTCCGACGCGCTTCAGCGTCTCAATAGCGTGAGCAGCTATTTGCATATCTTCAAGAGGATGCTCCATGACTTCAGTGTCATTTGCCGCAGTCCACGATCTGTGCATGTGTTTCTCCCAATGCTGATTATCGGCGTGAAAATATTTCTCGGACCATGAAATCGGATCGTCATTTCCTGAACTATGACCTGGGTGGAACACTTTACCCATTCCAATGGATACATAGCCATTGTCCTTGAAATGTTGAGGAATGGTCGTGAAATTACCCCCCTCCGTGCGGAAATAATGCAGGAAATCGTGTACTTTAGTAGTATCAGGTCGGCGACCAGTAAGGAGAGAGGTACGACTTGGTGAGCATAATGCCTGCTGAACATAAGCTCGCTTCAAGAGGAGACTGCGCTTAGCCAGACCATCGATATTTGGACTGATGATGTTTGGATGGACTGGGGAAGGGAAGTCTGCTCCCTCGTAGCATCCCAGCTCCGGTCTCAAGTCGTCAACGACCAGAAAAAGAACATTCTTTTGTTTAGATGACACAGCGACCCAGAAGAGAGACAGCACCGTCAAGGCGCTGATCGATGACATCCTAGCTCTGTCTGGAACCTGCAATCAACAAAATACTTGACGTAAATATATGACGACGTCAAGCAGCATTAAGAGAAGAAAGGTGATTGAAAGACAAAACACACAAACAATAGGAGAAATAAGTTATAGTGGCTGTAGCACTCTGGTCTATGCGACACGAAATCGCTCACAAGATGCTAAAATGATTGTATATGTTCGCTATATATTTACTTATTGTCTCATTGGAAAGCCCTTGTAATGGAGAGAGCCAGGAAAAAAACGGTCGGAATATTTTTCTCCCTAGTTTCAATATGTTATACCCGTTATGACTAGAGACTCGAGCGTGGGTATGCTTAGCTCCGGGCGAACGGTAATATAAATATAAACCGTTCTGATACAACAGTTTACGCGCGTCGACGGAAACGCGTTTGGCTAATGTGCTGCAGGACGCATCTAGATAATAACATATATCAAGAGCCTGTACAAAAAATAGACTCACTTACTTTTCAACATGATTTTCAAAAACATATTATGACAAGATTAAATCATGAAGGTTTAATTGGCGCATAGATGTTAAATGATAACGCAGATGTCTAAGTTCATGAAGAGTTGATTTTTAGTATCCAAAGTCATACTTGGGGCAGTCAAGTGCATTACGAGAAACTCCCCCTGGGGTGACAAAACGATATTTTGCTTATTACTCGGTGGTCAACGTGTAATATCAGGCATCCACATTAAAAAAACATGACATCAAAAGTTATTCTCCATTGGGAGTTTTTCTCTAATACGTTGATTTTAAGTTTGCAATGAGTCTTCAATATGAGAAGGGTCCATTTGAGATTGCTAACTTTTTCAGAGCTACCTCAAATGATTATCCATTGGATTCACAAAATACACTAGATTTTTCAAACCACTTTTTCTCTAATGACTAAGTGGCCAAACGTCATAAGCGACTGATTGTGGTTTTCAAGGTTTTTTTTCAAATAAGCTGGTTGCCCCTTATAAGTCACCTTATCATGCAGGTGGATATAATGGACCTGTTCTACCCCCTGACCACAGACAGATGCCAGACTAAAGGTATATGATAAGCTCTGCTCATCTACTCAGACTGTAGAAACGTTATGATTATGCTACGATTCAAACCTCAGTATTAATGCTGACCATCTATATTCAAGTACGTTATGATCTATCGGTAGTCACACAATGCGGGCTTTGAATGTGGACCTTGTATACGAATAAAGAATACAATCTGTTGCCATCTGGTAAGTGAATGACAAGTGAGAATACGACATTGGCGACGAGGACAAATAACGGTTGTTCAAACTTCGTCATTCATACGAGGATCGACTCTGAAGCCTCGGCGTAAATAAACGAAGCAGAAAGAAACATAACATGTGTTTAGGTGACCTATAGAACTCTATATTGTTAAAAAGTTTCGCTCACAAGAGAACTTGTTTTAGCGATCTCAGTATTTTAAAATGGTGATATCAAAATTCATTCTGATCGAAGGAGATATGTCATATACTCAGACTATAGGAACGTTATGATTATGTTATCATTCCAATCCCTTTATAAATGTTGATGCCGAAAATGTTAAGTACGTTGTGATCTCTGTACAGTTACATGATACGCGTCTTAAAAGTGGATCCGTTATGCGAACAGAGAAGTTCAACCTGTTGCCATCTGGGCACTGAACATCAGGTGAGAATGTGACAAACACAGCTGGGAATTAATACACAAGGTTAAGATGCAGGAGTAAGATCAAAAACTACCTTCACCATCAGACAACAAATAGTAGCCCAGCGGGCCGAGGAGCATTGTGACCACAGGGAAACAGATCGCAAAGGGCAATTGACGGAAGACCTCAAGAAGGAGACGACACACATGTTATGATATATATAAACAAGACGATTAAAGTAAAGCAAATGAATAGTGATTCATGCGAATCCCAGGCAATGGAGCTTACACTCAACAACAAAGACATTTTCACTAATCAAGCAATAGATACTGTGAACTGAGAAACAATGACATACGTCTCGGGGATGTGCGCTTTACGGCTCATGTTGAAGTTACAGTCTTCTGATTGGTCGAGGCGACCACGTCCCCGAATTGATCAGACAGTTTCATGTGATTTTAAGTGGCGTGTTCACATATTTTGCCGGTAGGAGGTGCCAGTAAGCGTTAGGTTTATGTATGAGGACGAGAAGCGGAACCTACATGGGTTGTGAGGATGAGTAGAGGACCCTATATGGGGTGTGAGGACGAGTAGAGGACCCTACATGGGATGTGAGGCAAGTAGAGGACCCTACATGGGATGTGAGGACGAGTAGAGGACCCTACATGGGGTGTGAGGACGAGTAGAGGACCTCACAAGGGGTGTGAGGATGAGCAGAGGACCTCACATGGGGTGTGAGGATGAGCAGAGGACCCTTCATGGGATATAGTAGGGGCAATGGGTTGTAGGGGATGACTCTACATGGGTTGTGAGGATGAGTAGAGATGACTAGCGGACCCTACATGGGTTGTGAGGATGAGTAGAGGACCCTACATGGGTTGTGAGGATGAGTAGAGGACCCTACATGGGGTGTGAGGCAAGTAGAGGACCCTCACAAGGGGTGTAGAGGACATGGGTTGAGTAGATGACTCTACATGGGTTGTGAGGATGAGTAGAGGACCCTACATGGGTTGTGAGGATGAGTAGAGGACCCTACATGGGGTGTGAGGACGAGTAGCGGACCTCACAAGGGGTGTGAGGACAAGTAGAGGACCCAACATGGGTTGTGAGGATGAGTAGAGGACCCTACATGAGGTGTGAGGATGAGTAGAGGACCCCACATGGGGTGTGAGGACGAGTAGAGGACCCTGAATGGGGTGTGAGGATGAGTTGAGGACCCTACATGTATACATAAACCCAACGGGGACAACGATTTCGCTACTTTAGATTAGCAAGTTTACTGTACCCGGAAATTCCTTGATCGTCTGTCCTACGTCCGGGGCAAAGAAATCGCGAGCTCGGATTGGACAATCTAAATAAGAGCTCTAGTCAGAACTCGCGATTTCTTCGCCCCGGATGTATAGGGCATCGGCTTCTGCGCAGGCTAGGTTAATAAAATAGCGTTTGAACTCGAAAAAGTACCCTTATGGATGGCAAATGTCGGGGCGGATGGTTTTGTTAGATAAAATGACATGTTCTCAATGGACATGGGGCGCGCCAGGCTCGTAAACGGGACTAAAGATGGTTTAGGCGAGATCTTTGGTGAGCTGGTGGCGAAATCGTTGTCCCCCTTGGGTTTATGTATACATAGAAGACAGCGGCCGGCAGGCAAAAGCAAATCCCTGTGGTGCATACGGGTTTGGGGGTAATTTCAATTCATCAAGTGGGTACTTTTGTAGAAAGACTCGGGAACATATGGCACGTGGTAGACGCTACTAGGCATCCAAAACTGAAAGGAATGGTAAATGAGGTCTGTGGAAACCAACAGCGACAAAGAATGGTTGGCCACCAGTTTTTGTCAATGGTCCGACGCGTTTCAGTGTCTCAATGGGGTGAGCAGCTATTTGCATATCTTCAAGAGGATGCTCCATGACTTCAGTGTCATTTGCCGCAGTCCACGATCTGTGCATATGTTTCCCCCAATACTGATTATCGGCGTGAAAATACTTCTCGGACCAGGAAATCGGATCGTCATTTCATGGGCAAAGTGTTCCACCATTTCCACCAATTCCATTGATGGTGACGGGTCGGTAAACATTATAGGTACAGACGTTCACGTCACACAGGGCGACATTCAGATATGCGTGACCAGTCTTTATCAATAGGCCACACCAGGGAAAGTCATTGCTTCTTATATTTCCCCTGGATGTAAACATGTATACTTTGGGTTGAAAATCAAGCCGAAGAGTTTCATTGATGGGCCATTCCCTTTATAAACTTTATAGACTGTCAATAAGTCGAATTTCGCGCTTGGATGAACAAGAAGAGGGATGTTGGATTGATACGATGATTTTGTGGCTGTACTAATACGCGAGGCTTAGAAACGAATTGTGAGAAACAAGGCTGCCCTAGGTAAGTGTGAGCAGCCAAACGACCCATCGGCGAATGTTACCATCTTTTGTTTGACTAAAAAAATCATGTTGGAAGAGGCCGTGAATGAATTGGGCTGAACAACCTGAGTGGCTCGTAGTACTCAATGCCGGCCGCTGATTAGAGCAATCAACTCCAACTGGCCCAATCAGAAAGTGTTACGTTGGAGCACACAGAACATCTATTTCCAGAGCGATTTGAAAATTGCACCTTCTATAAACTGAGCTAATCAAGACAGGTTTTCTGTCACCTGAATCGTTCACAGAGATTGCCTTGGCGTAGTCCTGAATGAGAAACACATTTTTGTATAAATGAAAACTGGAAATGGAAAGAGCTTGAACTTGATTCGTTCAGCGCGATGTTTCTTTCGCCCGGGTGGCGAGATGGTTTTGGGGTCACAATGCCAACGACCAGGTTCTAGAGTTTCTTTAGTGCCACATTTTCTGCTATATCTCAAAAGTGTATTTTAATAAAAACCATCGAAATTCTGTTGCGAAACAAATGACAATGACCGATTCTTCACAACAAGTCCAATCACGATGTGAGTAGTAAAACAAATATAGCACGTGGTAGACGCTACTAGGCATCCAAAACTGAAAACGAACGGAGTTTTGAGCATAAAAATTAAAAAACATGGTACTGCGCACGCGCAAGTACACAACAGTGCTGCTACTCGTTTGCACATTTTTTAATGCTAAGTTCTGTTCTGCTTTCTACGCATTTGATATTGTCAAATTATGAATGATTTGATATTCCTAATACCAAGAAAGGATCACACTCGAATAATTTCCGCAGCTTCACTAAAACGGAAAATATATTGAGAAACATGCATATCTATCTTGTAGATATTTAACTGATCGCTCTTTACAATCATAAGACTCACTTCCGAATTGAATATCATTCCTCGGGCATGTTGTAGTATGAATAAGAAACGGACAGCACAGTTACAAACGAAGTATTAATGTATATATGTTCCTAGGCATCAACCTATGTTATACATGAAAAATAAACATATAAACATCAAAATTGTCTGCTTCCTGTAAGACTACCACATATAAGTAGAAAAATACGTCTCAAAAAGTGGAATGCTAATTGCTAGAAGTTTGAGCTGCCAAGAACATGGCTTAATGTCAAAAAGATGTTTGAAGATAATAGCTGAGATGACAATGCACAATATTCACCTCTCTGTATTGAAATAATAGCAGAGAGATTTATGTGTTGAGGGGAGGGAGAGCAGCCCTCCATCCAGCAGTAAGGAGCTTGTGTAGTGCCACTGTCTCCTCAGCATAAGCTTTCTGATGAGCACAGTTGACGTTCTCATCAGGGTCCAAGGCGTGGTCATAAAGCTCCCTGGCGTGGCCTCCACCGACCGGCTTGTATCGGGGAGCGTCGTAATTAAGCCATTCTGTGTACCTATACTGGTCTGTACGCATGCTGTAGCCCATAACGACATTACCACTGATCACCATGCGGGGATATTGAGAGAAAGCCGCCTTCTTCCACGGTCGACTGGCATTGTACATGAGCGGTACGAAGCTGACGCCCTCAGTACATAACCTAACGTTAGAAGAGTCTTTGGGACAGAGCGGGACTTTGGGAAGCCCAGCGACTTCTGCTAGCGTCGGGAAGAGGTCAACGAACTCCGTGATGGCTTCCGTGACGATGCCGTCATCTGTCACGCCCGGGACACTCACCATCATAGGCGCATGCGTGGCCAATTCAAAGTTAGTGCACTTGGACCACGCTCCGTGTTCGCCCAGCTGCCACCCGTGATCTCCCCACAGACTTACTATCGTGTTATCCCGTAAACCTAGCTCGTCCAATGTGTCCAACACTTGTCCAATGAGAGAATCCGTGTAGGTGACAGCCGAGTAATACGCCCGCCTCAAATCTAGCACCACATCATCTGGTAACGAGGCGTTGATGCCTCCATACCAAATGTGATCCTGGAAGTCCCCGTATTGTCGTAGTTCACCATTGTAAGCCCAGGCTAATTCTGGCATGCCTTGGGGTGCATACGGGTTTGGGGGTAATTTCACTTCATCCAGTGGGTACTTATTGTAGAAAGACTCGGGAACAAGGAACGGTAAATGAGGTCTGTGGAAACCAACAGCGACAAAGAATGGTTGGCCACCAGATTGCGCCCCGGGTCCGACACGCTTCAGTGTCTCAATGGCGTGAGCAGCTATTTGCATATCTTCAAGAGGATGCTCCATGACTTCAGTGTCATTTGCCGCAGTCCACGATCTGTGCATATGTTTCCCCCAATGCTGATTATCGGCGTGAAAATATTTCTCGGACCATGAAATCGGATCGTCATTTCCTGAACTATGACCTGGGTGGAACACTTTACCCATTCCAATGGATACATAGCCATTGTCCTTGAAATGTTGAGGAATGGTCGTGAAATTACCCCCCTCCGTGCGGAAATAATGCAGGAAATCGTGTACTTTAGTGGTATCAGGTCGGCGACCAGTAAGGAGAGAGGTACGACTTGGTGAGCATACTGCCTGCTGAACATAAGCTCGCTTCAAGAGGAGACTGCGCTTAGCCAGACCATCGATATTTGGACTGATGATGTTTGGATGGACTGGGGAAGGGAAGTCTGCTCCCTCGTAGCATCCCAGTTCCGGTCTCAAGTCGTCAACGACCAGAAAAAGAACATTCTTTTGTTTAGATGACACAGCGACCAAGAAGAATGACAGCACTGTCAAAATGGAGACCGGTAGCATAGCGGCGGTAGTGCGCTCTGCAAACATCCAAAATGCCATCGTAAACAGTGGAACAGAAAAAAACGAGGATCAAACAAATGGTATTCAATACAGGACAGAATGCAACAGTCGAGTTGCAGGGAATTAATGGGCACATCGTACCTAAATATAACACGACTTGGCAATGGGTAAGCTTTTCGTGTCTAAGAAGACGTTTTTGCGTGGCTTAATTCTGTCTCTGGTAATGTTTGTGTCCAGTCTCTGTGCAGCAAGGGATCTAATACCGCCCAAAAGGAACAAAACACCTTACTAGAAGTGATCTCGATTGTTCAAACTCCATAAAAATTAAAATGATCAGATTATATATTCCGGCTTACTGATGAGAATCGTCTTAAACGCCCATGACATAGTGTCAGTTGACATGCCATAGCATGGCGTCAGTTGACCTGCCATGGCATGGTGTCAGTTGACCTGCCATGGCATGGTGTCAGTTGACCTGCCATGATATGGTGTCAGTTGACCTGTCATGGTGGCAGTTGACCTGTCATGGCATAGGGACAGGCATGAACGATCAAGGAAAGAAAAAGTGCCGACGTTGTGTGGGTGAAGTTTAACTGCCTACTTATTTGGGGACGAAACATCAAAGAAAAATGTCACCATTCACCAGTGTTCAGTTATTTGTAGCACAGGGCAATGCTCTAATCAACCGCAGTGACATCAGCCTAGCGTTCCCATGTGCTTTTGTTTGTGTCACTGTAGCGCCACCTTACCATTGCAATGCATTATAATTTGGGAAGCGATCACCACAGAGCCACAGGTGGTACATGGCCAAAGCTGCCAAATCCACTCTAATTTGAATAAACAACAACAGAACCACAGCCGTACATGGCCATCGTTGCCAAAAACGGCTCTAATTAGAATCAACAACAGCAACGACAACAACAACAGAGCCACTCGAAGTGAGCCCTCTTAGCGAAGCTATAAACTGTTTGGTTCAACTCTGGGGGCACATTAGCTCCGGTCGAACGGTAATATAAATATATACCACGTCTTGTAGGGCTAGGGGCACATATGCCTTAGTTACCACAGGCGCTTGAGTCCGGGCATCATGATTTGTTGCCTCCCCGAAAATAAACGCCGCATCACTGACCAATTAGAGGACAGCGGCATAAAGTTGACCCAGTTAGCATACCTTTCTTTCAGTTTTCGGCGGAACGCTGCGACCGGGCAATGAAATCATCGAATAATACGTATAGTAGTTAGTCAAGGTCCCCTAGCCTGATGGCTGCGGGCGCTGTTTACATGTTACTGATATTCAATAGTCTCGCCTTCAGGTCTAGGGAACCAAAGTAGATTGAACTGGACGGGCATCCCAGATTTGGGATGCTCCAATCACAAGCCGTGTCTCTCGGTCACTCTCGGTACTTTTGAGTCGTTGTCTCTCATTGGTCTATTCTACAAGTTCCGAAGAACTTGTCCAACCGGCCGAGTGATTTTTATGAGCCGGGCACACATTCTACAACACTCCGATTTGTTGTTTCACGCTGAGTGGCACCGTTTATCACACAGTCGACGAGGAAGCAGACGCACAGCTGGTTCTTTTTAACTGACTATCACGTAAACATACTATCGTGCAGCTACGCGATAAAAGCGCTGGTTGTAGTTCCAATTTGAACTTTTGAGACGCCGATAGTTCCAGAAGACCTTCAATGTGTTCTCATTGGATGCAGACCACTACAATGTCCATGACGTCACATGGAACCGAAGGGTGCGTATCACAAGCCAGTTTCATGAGCCAGGCGCAATTAAGGTCAATCCGGGTCACAACCTTTGTGTTGATTGGTCACGAAGATCAACGAACGTGCCTAATGAATATTCGGACGCGCCACTTTTAGACCTTGTCTGGCCGTAGACTCTAGGGCGAGAAGCGTAGCGGAACCCCTAGAGTCTGGGACGCAGACTATATAGTAGTAGAAGGAGATGGCATTTTAAAGAACCCCGTCGATCGGGTCTAAGCTTTTGGAGCGACACACGAAATTTGTTCACAGGCATTATTCAAATATGTCGTTTTCTAGATACTAAACCCAGCGGTGCATTCTCCAGCTTCCAAGTGATCTGACAAAGTTGCCCACAATCAAGGTACGTTAGTCGTAACGCTCGAGGACGGGATAATGAAATTACACGTCCGCGCAGGGATAAGGCAAGCCTAGTCCTTCAATCGGCCTTTGTGTCTGCAGTAGGTAAGTCAAGCCTTGAGGCTCAACCGCTCAAGCCAGTCAAAGAATCAAACATATGACTAGGAATTTGGTGCAATAAGTCACAGATAACGACACAAATAAAAAAATACTCATATGAAAGAACGATGTGAAAAGAAGGCCATAAATTTCAGCACACTCACCAAGCTCAAAACAAGGCGCTTTCAACTGTTCAACTGCACAAAATCGAAAACAAATAAAGGGTTACATGACAAGGTAACTGATCACGTGATTAAACACAGGCCTCAGTATGGTTGGCTGTGTCCGCCTTAAGTGGATAAAACGTTTTTCATAACTTAAATTACTGATATTTCCGCCTTTTCATTCTACAAAGTTGACAAAGCTGCCTGGACAAAGGGACCAGCGGAAACCAAACAACAATATCCAGTTCGCCTACATCTGCTTGGAACATTTCATCTCAGGCTGGTTGTTCACTTTTATACGAACATAATCACATCGGTTATGCATCAATCGTTTATCGTATTTCGGTTCGCGTGTATTAGTAAATTTTTAACTCGTCGTCTTCACTTAAGTGCAAATACTATGACATACCTGCATTTGTGAATTTAAGAAAATGGTGTCTACAATATGTTATTCCTTGTGTAGGGTGCCCCTCAAAGGAACCTGCATGGTCACCCTGACTATGTCACTGACATAGTTGTGTCAGTATTAGCTCCGGTGTAACGGTAACATGAATTTATACCCAGACGTCTTGTAGGGCTATGTCAGTATGTGCCCATTAAGTCTTCTACTGAGACAAGAGGTGGGAATAACCTGATAACGGTGACCAAAAACTGAGGTCGGTTTTTTAGAAATACCTAATCTAAAATTTCACATGCAGCCTAATTCAGTTCTGAAAATTTAATGTGTGTCATATTCAGAAAAATTAATGTCGCATCATGGAAAAAAGGTGAGCAGAAAAGAAAATGTCAGCTCAAAAGAGTTGGATATACAGTTCAACTGGATGGCAAGTCCTTTCCTTGTGAAACTCCGCTCTCAGTTATTGAGCTCAATTCAAGTCGCTCAGCGCCGCTAACTGTCCGCATCCCAGCTTCTGGATATGCACAAGTCTCAGCTGCCAGTATCCCCTCTGCAATCTTCAAGTTAGACAAATAATTTGATGCTCTGTCATGAACATGCCCCATTGGTGTCCTCGCATCCCTCATCTACTCTGGCATATTGTTCAACAAAGTAACTGCTCTTTGTGTAGAGCGAGATACTGCTCTTGCTGAAAAAGATCAAGCAAGAACCTCTCTCAACAGTGTGCAGCTGTCATCTCACACAGTTAGTAATGACAACGAGATATGTATCTCCTACATTGGGCTCTCTTGACCTGTGTTTGTTGATGTATATCACTCAGCTGGTCAGTGCACTCGATTCCAAAGGTGTGCCTTCAGTTTGTCTCCTGGATAAGTTTTTTTTATATACTTCTGAAACTAAAGCAAGGGACGAAATTTTCTTACAGATCTGAGAAAACGGAGTACTTTTCAATGTCACTTAGGGATTCCTAATGATTTGTGACGTATGTACAATGTGGCCATGAAAAAGAAGGGCAATAAACTGTGAAAAATACTGTGTGGATTCCTGGGGTCTACGTTTTATCATCTACTGTGATTCTGACAGAGTGAGTTAGTTGATAGGGAAGGCCACCAAATTGTTGATGACGTCTTACTGCTGCTGATCACTGGTTTATCATGTAATGATATGCCATTGCATATGCAATTGGCACTAACATTTGCCCACTCCAGGTTAAGTAAAAATCACCAAACTCCAAAAAATATTCATACATCATTATTTTTGAAGGTGCAATACATCACACTTTACACCATACATCTTATGTTCAATTAAATCATACACAACTATAACATAACAATAAATAAGAGGTTCAAGTGAACTTCATTCTCAAATCCCACTTCAATATCACATTCGATCAAATCTCAACAAACAATTGTTGGTTGCAAGATATGCTGCATAAGAAATTTAACATCAAATTATTTTAAGTTCCCAGTTCAAACTATTCCTCAAATTAAAGTTACTGGTTGTAACTGAAGACTGGCATCATGCACCTTATGTTACTGTAATATTGTTACATTACTCACCAATCATATGCAGAAACTGATTAAAGTACTATTGTTTCTCATACCTGAGCAATAGAATTATTGGAAACATAAAAAAAAGTGTCAACGGAAATATTAAATTGAGACCAGAAAAAACTCAATAAGGTGCCGATTGCTAAACCAATTTTGTCAACGTGGCTACACATACCCAAGCAATCTTTAATCATCCCAGAGGATGGTGCAAGCTTTGTCTACGACTCATCAATTGCATGGATATAAGAAGTGCCATTAACGCTACATCCTGCAGTCCATGATTCGGGAAAAAATGTGAAGGCTGTCATGGGTGGCTTTATACCTTATATATTGCTATGCATTATTATACAGACTTGATGAAAAACATGAAATGATATTAACTCTTGGATATATTTCATTATCAATCACCTACAAATTGGTAACATATACAGTATCCATTAGGCTGTTAGTGAGGGTAGGGATGACGACGAGTTCATTGGGGAATTGGGTGCTTCACGAGTGGCTCGTCAACACCACTCAAAGGGAGAATTCACAGCAACAACAGTAGCATAAGAAAGCTATGTGACCCAGAGAGGTAAAAAAAATAGTCCAACGGGTGTACACTCCACAGCAAGCCTCTCTCAAGCGCTGCTGCTCAGTCCGTGCATTATACCATGGCCAGCACAAGACACACTGTTCATATTCAGAGTCTAAGGAAAGCAACTGTTCATTTTGAGTGACAGATAAGAGAGAGAGCACTCCAAGGGAAAACATGGCCTAATGCTTGTCACGTGCCTCCATCAATGTTTTGGCTGTAAGCAAACATACCTGGTTTATAAATACAATATGACAGGTTTAACATTTGAATCGCTAGATAAAATCTATAAACTATAGCACACCATATGTTTAATGAAACAAGATTTTGTTGTTTCCACCTAAACTCATTTATAAATCAATCAATTAGTCTCAGTGGCAAGGGGTCACTGAACAGAAATACAGGGAAATGCAGAGCTCATAAGTACAATACATAGACAGGTTACTTCACTATACCCATGTGCATTTCATCAAAACCACTTCATTGCCATGTCTTCCTAGCATAAATGACCCCTTGAAGCACCCCCAGGTACCAACTTGAAGCACCCCCCAGGTACCAACTTGAAGCACCCCCAGGTACCAACTCGAAGCACCCCCAGGTACCAACTTGAAGCACCCCCAGGTACCAACTCGAAGCACCCCAGGTACCAACTCGAAGCACCCCAGGTACCAACTTGAAGCACCCCCCAGGTACCAACTTGATGCACCCCCCAGGTACCAACTTGAAGCACCCCCCAGGTACCAACTAAGAGTGAAACTTTATATCAACAGGGGATACCCGACTTTCGATTATATAAAGCCATTTTCATAAAGCCATTACAGAAAGGTCAAGTTTTATTTACTGGGTAATGTGCAGCTGGTCTTCTGAACCAATACTGTCAGAGTGGGGCATATCTAACTTGCCACTATCAGGGATGTATTGGACAGCTTATGGAGCACTAATTGCAAGTAGAATGCAGGCCACAGACACGATTAGAGTTGGCCTATTTACTGGAGATGAGCCATAGGAAACTTACTACACTTGATAATAATATCACCTGTCACAATAATCCACACTTCCCAAAGTATAGCTCTTCACTCCAAATTCCTTTCATGCATAGTTAGTGAATTCAACCCAAAGTTAATTTGATGTACACATCAATAGTGTCTTGATACACTCCCTCAACCCTCTCTAGCAGATAAGGGGGGCATATCAAGAATTGGATGCTTGAGTTAGTGTTTATCCGAGAAGGAGGTAAGGGGGATAAGCTAGAGGCAAGCAGAGCACGATTGTCACCTCACCCCGCTTCTCTGCATCCTTCGTCTCAAGCCCTGATGACCTTGTCCCAGGGAACGGGGCTGTTCCCATGGCCAGGGAAACGGTTTTCTTTTCCCATTCTAATACACATCAATGCCCCAAATAAGCAAGAATTGTATGATCTAAGCTATTACACTAAGATGTCCAATAGGGGCGGGCTTGCACATAAATTGTTCATTCACGAACCGGTTGTTCCCGAGTGATTAATTGCAAACACTACAGCTCTAGTGCATAGGGCATCTTAGTACTACCTCATTACCGTAATACACCCACCCCTGCCAACCCCATCCCTAAGTCTACTGGCTAGGCACATATGGTAGCTCTATCTATCTTACATAGTAAATATTGACAAAAACAGAGCAGCTACAGGCCCGTTCTTCAAGATAACTCAGCACACTAGATGCACTTTTTGGCAAATTCTGAGATGGTAAACCCTTGTTAATGGCTAACCGTGTGTAACAGGAAGCCAGCGATCTAGGTCAACTCAGCTCTAGAATGGCTTAGAAAACATCCAGTGCACACACCTTGAGCTACAGCTCCCTGAATCTGATGTCTTCTCTTGGCTCTGGCTCGCTCATCCGCATCAAAATACCACACCGTGATGGCAAACCTGCAAGAATGGCAATCACTAAGTGTACTAGTTATATCACAGATCATTAATTATCTAGTACAACTGCTGTTCTCCATGTATGCAGCCAACAACATCCAGTGACTTCATTCAAACAGAAGACAAGTGTACGGGTATGGTCAGTCAGCAACAGGTGTTACCTCTGTTGGAAGGCGGGCTGCACCTCATGAGGATTCCTCCTATCTGACCAGAAGATCAGCAAGCGATCAAACGTAGGTTCGATGTCGGCAACAGCCGTAGAAGGGAGCTGGGCGGGGAAGATACGCAGTAAACCTCCATCCTTCTACACACATACGCAGGAACACTCCATGTTTAACAAGAAGCTAATACAGTGGTACATTCATACACAAAGTCCACAAGTTTATATTTAGAAACAGTGATTAACAGTACCAAGTCAATACACATTCATGCAGTGCATCACAATGACATGATCTATGGCTATAGAAATGCAATAATAAATTGTAATGTGTGGCATTACATTAAGGCTCTTTTAGAATTAGAAAACACATGGGGGGTGACAACTCTATAGACATGGTGAAGTTATCTTAGCGTACATTGACATCCCAGTGTTTGTTGAGGTAGTAGATGCAAGTCACACAGCGACCATCGTTGTTCGGGTTGTCCACGTGTCGCATGTACCCCGTGCCGTCGCCAGGGTAACACGCCACCATCGCCTGTACATAAAAAAAAAAACCCTGTTAATTCATCATACACTGTTCACTGCAACCCCTTACGCTACTGTCATACACGCCCCCGCAATACCAAACAAGGCGATTTCTTATCAGTAAGAGAGACGACTTATGTTTTACGACATCGTTCGTCACGTAGACATTTGCCCAACAAGTTCTTGTCGAGTCGTGGGTAAAGCGTGTGTGCTTGTAGTGAAGAGGTGTTCGTACTGCACGATTGCTGAACGGCTGCCAGGGGCTCCACTGGCCTACTCCAGCCGTAAATAAATAACCCACCGTGTTGTTCAAGCGACTACATAAAAACTGGGTCAACAAAACTAGGCCTGCTGCGTTGCGCGGTGCATAACCCGTTAGGGAGTTAATGGACCCAGCCAAAGCCTGGGTATCCAAGTACCCAAGTCAGGCAGGGAGGCCCGAATTCTCTAGAGCAGCTGCGATCTTCTAATAGGCCTTTTGAACCAAGTGGAGCTTGCGCTCCCTCTTGGTACTCGATCCACTGTAGGACTACCTTCAAGCTGTATCTAGTGCATGCATCTGTCAAGGTCGGGTAAAAGCGTCATAAAATGGGCACATTTCTGAAATCCGATTTCGGTCTGGACGATGCATTCATAGAAATAGCATTGCTAAAATAAGTTCAGATTAACAATTCCCTGCTCACTCAACAACAACAGGGAACTACTCGGGGTTTATAATTAACATAAGTGGGCCAGAATCCAAGATAAAAATTACGCGGAGATATCCCAACACCTGTTACGATATTCGCCATATTCTGGATAGATGTGTGCCGCGGGACCTCGAAAACCCGTACCCGTCGTACAAGGTCAAAATGGCCAAAAGCATACCCCGTCACACAAGGTATTATGCAAATGTATAACCCGTCGTACAGATTGAAGCTGAAAAATATACCCCGTCGTACAAGTATGAGGCCCAAAAACCTGTCGTACAAGTCGAGAGGCCGAAAAAACATACCCCGTCGCGCGGCACATATATACTACCTCTATACAATTAAGTGCCCCCCCCCCCCCCGGGGATTAGAGTTTGGTTGTCGCGTCGTGTGTAGGCTTGCAATCCAAGAAGAAGGACCTCAGAGATAGGATGTCTCTATCATCATCCCCAATCGTACTATCATCCATCGTGACCGAGGTCAAATGACCCGTTATGCGCATCCACTCGTACATCATGCCGGGGTGTAACGTTCCATATCCTAAACACCCACCCCCGCCCAGGGCTACGCTTCACACCCTCTTCTAAGGTAAATTCCAGGCCAAGCCGAGAAAACTCTACAGGAATCCGGGAAAGCCTGGAAGAGTCTGGCCGTCAATGTCACGACGCTACCTGGTCAGGTGTGAGACAATAGGCCGGACTGGTTGTAACCTGCCCCTCCACATACTACAAACATCTAATTGAATATAAATTTGCATGGGTATATAAAGATAAACATCTCTTTGTTTGTGCTCTTGTTGACCCATATGTTTCACTGCTGGACATAAATACATTTAAAATCAATTGATTAGTCATTGACAGCAGTCCCCCAATCAGTCGGCCTCTAAATCAGCCAGGGTTAGAGCAACGTGTCCCTGTTTATTATGTCTCTCACCTACAGTTACAGGTATATATATATATATATATATATATATATATATATATATATATATATATATATATATATATATATATATATATATATATATATATATATATATTGGAAAGCGAAAGTAAACCCATTTTCCATGTTCGTCTTTAAGATTGTGAAATTCGTGATTGGGAAACGAAAATGGCATGCACGCCCCTTTTCTTCGTGTTCGCCAAAACAAAATCAAAAATACAAAATCAGTTGTTTACCCATTTTCCATTTATATTTGTGAAAAACGAATTAACCGTATATACCCCGATTATATAGCCACATTTTCCAACCGAGAGTGGACATGATAGTAGTCTACCGAGTTCAATCAGATGACGATATAATATGATGTCAATAGTATTGACATGCAAATCCAAGTAAATAGTATCTCAAAGTAAGTTACATCACCATCCATCATAATGTATTGTCGATGCCATGGAATCAGATAAGCAGATTAGAGCTTTTGCGAATGAAATAGGTTGATTGTTAGATAATCTCTTAAATAAACCATTTAAATTTTGCTATAAACGGATATATATTAATTTCATACCTTGGTTCTACCGTTGATTTCGTTGGTTCCTAATTTTCCATTGCAGGATTTCATCAAAAGGTCAAGTCGGTTAATAAGGGATCCGATGTTATCACAGCCAGGGTCCCCCTTCTCTACCCAGGAAATCCGGTCTCCTCTAATCGTAGGAGCGACATCCGGGGAAGTCGATGTACTGATCTGCCCTTTGGTGAATCGTCCATCAGTTTCGAGCTTTTTGACTTCGTCTAAGATGCCTTCGCCCTTACTGTCGCCACAGAATCTGTCAACAACACACACCCCATAGTTCCTTAAACACTTGCTGACGTAGTCAACCAATTTCGTTTCCTCTTTGCTGGGCGTTGGTACAGGCATCGGAATGGGTTCAGGTGCAGATGTTTTGAGAAGTTTGTTTGATATTTTCTTCACAGGTCTGATGAGATCTCGATGACTGACCATGGCGGATGATGACGCTTGTTGTGACGAGATAGACAGCTGAGAATAGTCACGAAGTTTTGTATCCGTCGAGTCGCAACTGTCAATTGACGCAGATGAACCAACACTGCTCTCTGATAATGAGCTAGGCAAAGAATGATGGGACGATGACGATGAATGTAAGCTATCTAAGGAAGACTTCCTTCCATCAAACGGACGCGCGTCCACAGTAGTTGTCAAAGGTTCCGATGGCATTACACTGGCAGAATCACCCTCCTCACTCGCAGTGGAAAGCAAATTTCCTTCTTTGGAAAACTGGGTGCCGTGCTTTATAACTGCAGGTCGCATGTAGCTTGCTTTATTATGATTATTCAAGTGATCGTTATTTAGGCGGACGTGTGTGCTGGCATCGGGGGTTGGCGCAGCCTGGCCCATTTCGGTATAAGCGTGGTCGCGTAGCTCGGAGGGACGTGCCGTCTCGCTCGTCCCACTTGTCGGGGCATCATTCGAGGCCGGCCTGTCGCCCCCAGGCCTTGGCAGAACCTGTTCCTGTGCCACACTTGCCACATTTGGAATATCTTTCTCCTGAACTGTATCTTCGCTCGCCTCATTTATGTCATCATTAACTTTTCGTGAGTTTGAATGGGTTTTGTCCACCTCGCTCTTCTGTTGCACACCCACCGTCTCTCGCCGTTTCCCCTTGCACACGGGTTTATGGCTCTTCCAATGGGATTTTTGATGCTCCTTGCAGCAATACCATGTTACATTACATCCTCCACAAAGTGATAATTTATCCAAAGTACCACAAAGCTCACAAACAGGGCAGGGTTTCACACAACCCGGGTCGTCACGTACGCACTTCTCCATGTCATTTTGATTTCAGTGTTTGACCTGACCCGATTTTACACTGAGCTAAGGTCTGTATTTGCTTTCGTATAAGTTCCAAATTTTTGTTGTGACATAATCATTGAATTAAAGATTTTATACGCATTTCGTTTGCTGTCATATATCCTGGCAAATAAACATATATATAGTATATGTATATAAATATGTAAATATCAGTAAAGCCATAAACATTTGGCTAAATTATATAAATATGAAAAAGGCAATGGTATGGCACACCATAACTGCCAAAACTGTTGTTTACACCAAGAAACAAACGCTGTTTCTACACACCCCTGATACCGTTTGTAAAATAGTAGAGGCTAATACTGCGGGGTTAAATTATGATATCAAATTAGAAGATAATCTACCTCAAAAAAAATTTAACAACAGATGACAATGAGCTCCTACGCGTGTTTAAGTTAGTTTAAATAGACTATCAAATCTATTTGATATGGCACCAATACGGGTTTATTGCTTTAGTTATATCGTTCAGACACTGCAATTTTATTTTTTAATCATTGATTTTTAATCTAAAAATCATTGTTATAGCATGACGTATAAGATATTTGAGTCCAATGCCTAACCAAGTATTAACTGCATTTAAGGGTTTTACGTCGCTTTCATTATCAGATTTCCTATTCTGACCAATGCAAACCACATCAGTGTACAGTTACCTTACCAGCAGAAGTCCCTGATTAATATCCGCACATGACATGTTCATTTAACAGTACATCTGTTAAACATTGAATGTCAGCATACGAAAACAAATTGTACGGGAATCTTATTCTTCGTGCGAAACCATTCGAGCCATTGAAAAAAAGTCTTTGAATAACGCGAAATGTAAATGATAGTCGGCTTCGATATACATGCATCCGTGCTGCATTACTCATCTGTTATGATGATAACCGCCGAGTGTAAATGTCATTTCTGTAAGCATGATGAGTTTCTCTTTGCCAGTGTAGAGCAACTGATGACACATGTCTGTCATCGAACCACGCAGCAACGTAACACGATCGCGCTGTATTTGTTTGACGGTACAACAAGGTTATGTTTTCATGTTGGTATAGGAAATTCCTTTATGAGGCCAAATCCACCGGTGATAAAAATCGTAACACATCTCGGTGACTTTGACAAGGGCAATAGGACACTAGTGTTGTGTGGGCATGTTTTCGCCCGATTAACATCGGTGACTCGTACACCATACACCCAATGTTTCATTTGAATTGTGATTCTGAAGACATAAATAAACACTGGAGTCACCTCAAGTGCTAATGTGGCGTATATGTTCCTGATACAATGGTGCTATTGGTAAATTACTCTTCTTAGTCACAACACTGCATCCTCAACAGCGCCGATTACCTGCAGCCAAGTGGTCATGCTCCACTGACGTCATAGGCGACTCCCGATACCAAGATTCCGAGCACCGAACCGTGATCTGTATCCCGCATGGAAGTTTGGTATCGGGAACCGATCGCCTGTGGGCTGTTAACTTCGCGAATTCGTATGCGCCAAGTTACCTTGGTCGGTCGCGTTGGCAGCTATGTATGTATGTTTGTGTGTATGTTTGTAAACAATTTTGGCACGCAATGCAATTCCGATTTTTTGTTTGCGAGGACCCAGAGGTTTTGTTTCTACCTTGACCTCAAACTAAGGTCAAGGTTATCGAAAAAGTGAAAATCTTGAATGTCGAATATTTCCGTGGATAATGGTCCGACTTTACTCAATTTACACCATTTTGTAACTTTTTCTAGTTAATGTAATTATAAAACATCAATAATTTTCCCAAGCGCTCCAGTGGTATCAGCCCAAATGTTAAGAAACTGTTTAAGGAAATTTCGACTGGGTCAAACGTTGTCAGTGACAGCTTCAGTCGCATCCAAAGATTTCATGGATGTCGATGACGTCACTTCCGATTGGGAACGCATCAAAATTTCTTAAATAAGTCACAAGATAGTTCCTAATATATCCATGGATAATACTCCGATTTTTAAAAAGTTTTGAAATGATTGAAGTTTAGTGTAATTGCATTTGTGTGTGTAAATATATGTTATTGTAAACAATGCATGTTTAATAACATTCCAGCAAGTCGAAAATTGAATTAGTAGCAACCTTTTAACATTGACAAAAGATCAAAATATTCGTCATTTTGAAAGTGCGTTGAGTTGAAAAGATTATTTCACAGTGACAATTTTCATTGAAATTGCGATCGATTATGAAATGGTAAATATCGGTGCAATGGTGCTACAAGGTGATGACGTCATAACCAATCCGGGCCCATGTCGCGCCCGTGCCCAAAATGTGCAAAAACAGTCAGTCTGGCTCCAATAACATGGGGTCCTTATAGCATTGCTATACAAGATAAGGATTTTTGACGCCTTGCGATTTGTCCTAGCTGGTGAATCATCCATATGTTATAGCCCCGATTAACCATGTTAGTTTGATATTTCTGCCATTCGTGGTTACCGAGCAATTGCCTCGCAGACATGACTAATATGCTGCAGAGAATAAAGGTGTTATGGAGCCAGTTTGGACCGTTTTCAGCTATGTAACATCACACTTTGTAGCCCTATAGTCATGAAAAATAGGTCAGACAGCGCGAATCGATTCCTAAAATCGTATGGATGTCGATAACGTTACTTTCTGTTCGGAACAGATTAACGTTTCAGCGGAAGTGAAATCGGAAGTTAACGCGCCGTTTCTCCGCCGATAACGGTCGTCTTGTTTTCAACCGAAAAAACAAATCGTTCAATTCTGAGCTGAAAAACAAATTAACTCTTATATTATCCAATCCATTGAACATTTTGTATACCTGTATGAGGTCCCTACTGAAAATCCGTATTTTAACAAGCGCAATCTTCGTTCTTAAACTAACTCAGATAATACCGGCTACGAGCTTAGTAGCACGCTTTCGAACTCTTTCTAATATATCTATGTCACGTTGAAGGAATGGTGACCATGACTGTATTGCCTATTATAATTGAATGTTGGTGTGATATGAGGACATTTCTGAAACATTATCATTGATATATGAATATGATAGAGAGTGGAAGCGATATTTCTGTGGCGAGTTCCTTAAGGAGCCGTTTGAGAGGTTTTCTGGACCAGGTTCCTTGATTGGGTTGAATGAAGTTTTAGGACTTCATCCTGGCTAAATGGTGTCCTGCAATCTCGATGATACAAAGTAACCATTAAGTAAATGTGGGTTTTTTTTTTTGTATGCCGAAAGTACATTATTGGCACTAGTCATTAGAACCCCTGATACTTCTTTATTTTACAGTTTTGACCTTGCATAGCCGTAAAATATTTTTGGAATTCATTTAATATGATTTTATATATATATATATATATATATATATATATATATATATATATATATATATATATATATATATATATATATATATATATATATATATATATATATATATATATATATATATATGAAGGGGGTAGTGATTGGTACCGTGCCCTCGGATTCCTCTTTCCGGTACCCACTCAGTTACAGCTGTTCCATTGTGTGATGTCATGTTTTAACCGCGCGCATGAGATGTAACACGTCTGTCAGAAACCTTATTAATATTTTTTTGGGTCACAGCCTCAATATTATCATTATTAGTCCCTGAGGTAACCTTGTTAAATCTATGAGTCTCTATTCACAAAACTTATTTTCATTCGAAGAGTGCAATCACGTTACCATATAGGCGGCGTCATTTCCACTCTGTGTTCCTATGGCGGAAGCGCTGTGCGTCCGTGCTGTCTAGCGCGCATACCAACCCCCGCTCCCTCACGCTCCTCTCAAAGGTTTGCACGTACTCAGCATAGTGAGCTTTTACACCGGCGAGCGTGATGGAATGTACCCAGCGCGATTCGAGTACATGTTGGTGTTGACGGGGATTACTTTCATCTTGGTAATCAAGTGTATACGTAGCATGTTCTAATGGTTCGCCCACGCAGAGTCTGTAGTAGGACGCTATCAAATCATGGTATCTTAGAAAAAATCATTTCCAATGTCATAATAAATGAAATTATTTTCGTTTTGCACATCGCCATTTGTATGTATGTTTTTATGCATAGCAGTAATCGGGGTGGCGGCCGAGATGAACGCCGCCCACGTGAACCTACGCAATCGTGTCTGCGGCGCCAGCTTTCAAGGTCAACCGGTTCGCGTCACTTGCTCCGTGTCTTGTTGATGTCCTGGCAGATAGCGACAAGGCCAGGAAAGTCCGATGCGATTCAATTAACACTTGACGTGGATAACAACACGCCTACACGGCCATGTTCACTCAAATGAGGCTCAAAACATGGTTCATGCTTCCAGTAGATTAGCGCACCTGCGGGTTCGAACGTTGCTGTTTTGTGCTTTATACATATTACACATGTTAATATGATTATGTTCTCACATACCATTCCATACCAACGTAGCATATAATTCTAGTCTCCATTGAACATATCCCGAAGACTAGAAATCGTTATTGTCAATTGC